>WNGS01063800.1:8815-40257 GCA_020271785.1 Procambarus virginalis | reverse complement strand
GTTCCACTAGCACTCTAGCCGGCACACTCCAACGGTTGAGACCACAGTGCTCCACTAGCACACTGGCCAGCACACTCCAACGGTTAGGACCACAGTGCTCCACTAGCACTCTGGCCAGCACACTCCAACGATGGAGCCCACAGAGTGCTCCACAAGCACTCTGGCTGGCACACGCCAATGGTGGAGACCACAGTGCTCTACTAGCACTCGGGTCACCACACGCCAACGGTTGAGACCACAGTGCTCCACTAGCACTCGGGCCAGCACACGCCAACGGTGGAGACCACAGTGCTCCACTAGCACTCTGGCCAGCACACGCCAAAGGTTGAGACCATGGTGCTCCACTAGCACTCTGGCTGGCACACGCCAACGGTGGAGACCATAGTGCTCCACTAGCACTCGGGCCAGCACATGCCAACGGTGGAGACCACAGTGCTCCACTAGCACTCGGACTTGCTCACGCCAATGGTGGAGACCACAGTGCTCTACTAGCACTCGGGTCACCACACGCCAACGGTTGAGACCACAGTGCTCCACTAGCACTCGGGCCAGCACACGCCAACGGTGGAGACCACAGTGCTCCACTAGCACTCTGGCCGGCACACTCTAACGGTGGAGACCACAGTGCTCCACTAGCACTCTGGCATGCACACGCCAACAGTGGAGACCATAGTGCTCCACTAGCACTCGGGCCGGCACACGCCAACGGTGGAGACCACAGTGCTCCACTGGCACTCGGTGTTAGCGCACGCCAACGATGGAGACCACAGTGCTCCACTAGCACTCTGGCCGGCACACGCCAATGGTGGTGACCACAGTGCTCCACTAGCACTCTGGCCGGCACACGCCAACGGTGGTGACCACAGTGCTCCACTAGCACTCGGGCCGGCACACGCCAATGGTTGAGACAACAGTGCTCCACTAGCACTCAGCCAGCACACGCCAACGGAGGAGACCACAGTGCTCCACTTGCACTCGGGCCGGCACACGCCAATGGTTGAGACCATAGTGCTCCACTAGCACTCTGGCATGCACACGCCAACGGAGGAGACCACAGTGCTCCACTAGCACTCGGGCCGGCACACGCCAAAGGTGGAGACCACAGTGCTCCACTAGCACTCGGGCCGGCACACGCCAATGGTGGAGACCACAGTGCTCCACTAGCACTCGGGCCGGCACACGCCAATGGTGGAGACCACAGTGCTCCACTTGCAATCGGGCCGGCACACGCCAACGGTGGAGACAACAGTGCTCCACTAGCACTCTAGCCGGCACACTCCAACGGTGGAGACCACAGTGCTCCACTAGCACTCTGGCCGGCACACGCCAACGGTGGAGACCACAGTGCTCCACTAGCACTCGGGCCGGCACACGCCAATGGTGGAGACCACAGTGCTCCACTTGCACTCGGGCCGGCACACGCCAACGGTGGAGACCACAGTGCTCCACTAGCACTCGGGCCGGCACACGCCAACAGTGGAGACCACAGTGCTCCACTAGCACTCTGGCCGGCACACGCCAACGGTGGAGACCACAGTGCTCCACTAGCACTCTGGCCGGCACACGCCAACGGTGGAGACCACCAGGTTAGACAGCTGCACATGCAGCACGTCCACCAGGGCGACACCAACCAATGGATGGTCCACCGGCACCGTAAATGCCAGAAGATCCGACAACGTCCTCTTCACTGGAGGGCGAGAAGTCCCCATGGCTAAGGCAAACGTCACCCTGTCAGTGGCAAACCACTACCAGCAGGGCAAACAAGCAATCACCCAACGTAAACACTAGCCAGGAGTGGAGAGACCTCAGGAACATCTGACCTGGCCGGTGGTCACCACACAACCCCTCCTTAACCCGTCCTCGACTCAATTTCATTATATCCAGCAGTCGACAACACAAACGCATTCATAAATTTTACAAGCTGATCATTCAAAACGGGAATTTTATTAAATATAAATTATTATTATAATATAATTGTATATTGTGCATATATAGGCATAGGTTAGGTTAAGTGTTTAGGTTCTGTTGGCGAATATTTGTATTTGTAGTATGTGGGTGAAGCATTTACAGCGTTGTGGTTCGAACAAAATTCGTCAGTGAAGCTTTTGCTCCTGAAGTGTTCGAATGAAATCAGTTGTGAGTCGTGTGTTATCCGTGTTTCATTCATAAACAGGGGTGTTGGCATGTGCATGGAATCACTTTTGGGTCTTTGTTTGGAGGACGGGCTACACTGCTTCACTCTCTCTGCTTCACTGCTGTCTGTCGCCAGTCACCGGTACCTCATCACCTCCCAGAACAGCAGACTAGAAGATGGAAAACTAATATTAACGGGAGGGTCAACTATTTAACTCGGAACCTGGATGGTAGATAGTGCCGAGATCCATCACATTGACCGTCTGTCCGACCACCGCTTGAACGTATCTAGATCTTCCTCAAACGTCTTCATTTGTAAATCTCAACAATTATGCATAATCCGCAAGTAAGGATTCTTAACTTTCTTCTGTTTGTTTGATGACATATAGCACAATCTGAATGAAGCCAAATGATCTCTTGGGGGTACACTACTTGCGTTTTTTAATACTTGCAACTGTTCACGGTGATTTCTCTTCTTTCAGCATTACCCCCTGGTTTTCAACCAATGATATGCTCTCTCCTCTACACGAGCACTCCTTTAGTTACGAAATCCTGTTCTTCCATTTTAGGATGGGGACCTTCTAAATGGAACTAAGTTACACGTTTGTAAATTATAAAAAAAATAACGGGAAAAAAACCTTCTTCTATTAGTTTATAATTTTTACCTAAACATAACACTTACAAATTCGTGTGACATTATGTGCTTTAACTGAATCCATGCTGATTCTTTGAGAGAAATTTTAATTTTATTAGTGTTCTAAGAGACGTTTCTTTGCAAGCTTCTCTAGCGCCTAACAGAGAATGGTCGATAATGAAGCTACTGTGTAGTTTATTGGCTCCTGTGTCCTTTCATTCTGGCACGTTGGCACTACATTGGCTGTCTTCCATTTGTACCGTTATAGTCCGGTAGTGCAGCAAATACCGGGCTAGCTGGAATTTGCCCTTACGCACATTAAACAATATAAAATAAAACAAAGTAAATAAATGCTGCTTTGCCTCTGTTGTATAAAAGTTGCAGGATTAAACAATAAACATGAACAATTAAACACTTTACTTTAAACTTCAGTTATAACAACAAAATAATTCCTGAGAATAATACTTGGAAAAAACAGGAGAAATTAACTTAAATAAATTTATTCTACTTCAAAACAATAAGGGTGACTTAATCTATATACATATCCACATCATCACCGTCATCCGTCATATCAGGAAGTAATAGCGAGTGAAGGCGGCAGAGTATAAATCCCAGGAGCACAAGAGGAAATCTGCTGTTCCAGGCCACCGACAGGTGTTTATATATGCCTGCTGGTGATGTCACGTCTAGCGGCAAGCTGCGGTTGACGAGGAGCCGGCGAAATAACGAGCTGTTTGCGGGCGCTGAACAGGTCACTGGCTGACACACCTGGCTGAGGGTCACTGGGCTTGGTAATGTGACCCAGGTAGGAGTTGCGTGGTGACCACCGGCCAGGTCGGATGCTCCTGAGGTCTCTCCGCACTGGCTAGTGTTTACGTTGGGTGATTGCTGGTTTGCCCTGCTGGTGGTGGTCTGCCACTGACAGGGTGACGTTTGCTTAGCCATGGGGACTTCTCGCCCCCCAGTGAAGAGGACATTGTCGGCTGGTCTGGCGTTTACGGTACCAGTGGGCCATCCATTGGTTGGTGTCGCCCTGGTGGACGTGCTTCATGTGCAGCTGTCGGACCTGGTGGGCATCCAGCTGCTTCAGGGCAACCGTGCTGTGGTAAAGTTCCGCCTCCAGGCTGCCTTTCAGGCGTTTCTCGAGCGGTGTGAGGGGCGTGTTTACCCTCTCCCTGATACTGCTGGCTCCGTTAAGGTAGTGAATCTTAGTGTCACCTTGACGTCTGTGGCGGTGCATGGTGCCCCCTTCGAATTTCAGGACGACTTTTTGACCTCCTGTTTCGAACGGTTTGGGACAGTGTTAAGTGTTCGTTGGAACAGGGTCGTTGCCGGGCACTGTGTTGGTATGCTTGACGGCTCCCGCACCCTGACAATGTCGCTGAAGTGCAGTGTACCGTCGTCGATGTCCGTGTTGGGATACACGCTCCACTGCCAGTATCGGGGTCAACCGCGCACCTGTTATCGGTGTGGTCACGAGGGTCATCTGGCTGCAGCGTGCGACGTGGGAGCAGCTGGTCGGGTGCATGTTTTTCGTGCGGAGGATTTCCCACCCTTGTTACTTTCGGACGGTTCTGAGGATGGAGTGGGTACTGTGCCTGCGGCGCCTGATTGCCTGTCTGCTGCTCCGCCTGTTGAGGTGAATTCTACGGCCTGCACGACCCGTCTGGTGCCTGCTGTGGCCCCTGGGGATGTTGAGCCGGTGTGTGTGGGTGTTGGGCCGTCGCCTGAGCTGCGTGTTGTGCAGGATGTCCCGGTGGAGGTCCATGTCCCGCCTGTGGATGTGATACCGGCTCCCGGGAATACGGGTTCTGCTGTTTTAGAGGGGGTGCTTCGGCAGGGAGAGGTGCCTGCCGTGCCTGTGTGTGCTGACAACTGTAGTTCTGCTCTTTCCATCCCTTTGCAGAAGCGTGCGCGTCGGTGTTCTGAGGCTGTTTCCCTGGATGATGTGGACAGTGTGGGTGATGTGGCCTCTGTGGACTCTTCGGACAGTGCTGGTGTGACCTGTGTGGATGTGAAGATGGTGGCCGTGCCTGCGGCGGGGCCTGCTGGGCGTGGTGTGGTGCGACCTGTCTCGAAGCGTTCACGGCGGGCTCGGAGTGTGTCTCCCCCTCGTGGTGTGCCTTGGGAGGAGGTGGGGAGTATGATGATCTGGCGCCCCCCTCCGAGGATGTTGGTGCTGTGCGAGACTCCGAAGTTGCTACCTGTGCCTCTCCTCCTGCGTCTCCTGCTGTTGGATCTCCGCAGTGGGGGGTTGTCCCTGATGATCGGGACCTCGTCGTGATGTTGCGGAAAGATGTGCGCCGGGGGCCTCGGGTCCTGTGCCCGGTGGTGGGGTCGGTGCCGCGCCTGCATCCCCTGCTGTATCCCCTCCTTCCTTGCTCCGGTCTGGGGATTGCCTGGTTCCGTCTGCTGGAGTCGTGCCCTGTGAGGGTCCGGAGTTGGGCCCTTATCGAGATGCCCGGGTGCTTCCGATCCCGTGGTGCTCGTCCACTATCTGGGTGTCGCGGGTGAAGGAGTTTGTGTATCGGGTGCCGGATAGGATGTCTCAGCCGAGGGCGCTGCCTGGTGGCCGGCTGCCCGCTGACGAGCGGGTGATTTGGGAAGCGTACTGCTTGCGCTTTCCGATATACAAGTTTCCGGAGAAGTATTAGTTCCCGTCTTGCACACACTGCTAAGCCGTGCGTGGCTGCCACCGTGACCGCGACGCCCCGCCCCCCGTGCGGGGTGTCTCCCTCTAACGTTCGACTCAGTTTTCGCCGCCTCTCCTCTCTCTACGGCCCATCACATCTACCGCTTTTGACTTTCTTCTCATCCTAACCGTCAACGCATCTCCTTACGTCTGTCCTGGTGCAGTCATCGGGAGGGTTAACCCTTCATGCAAACTGCACCTATTCTCAAGAAGAAGAAGACCCAGNACTCATATTATTAACATGACCTGCACACTAAAGTCTTCAGTGAAGGCACTCGACTGAGAGGTAATTACATACTGCATTTTGGTTCGTGTTAACATTAGAAAATTCTTCAGGAGACTTGGGCTTGTTAAACTGTGTGTAGATGAGTGTGAATAACTTCAGGATGAATTGTTAATTGCTGGAAACAGATAGTCTTAATAAGGAAAGTTTCCAGAAGCAGCGTCCTGCTGCCGAATTGGAATTTCCGGAAACTTTCTTATTACGACTACTTAATAGCTCGGTCGAGAGAGCTTCGGCCTCTCACGCCTGGGAACAGATGTTGGATGGTTAGAGCTTTCTAGTAAATGATGGATTTTGAGAACTGGGAGCACATTATATATTGAGAAGTAGCTGTGGATTACTGAATAAAAAATATTGGATAAAATTCTTCACTAAAACAGACACGTAAAAAAATATTTGGTGAATATGGATTAAAGCTCCAAGACAATTACTTTATTTTTGGTAAGAAGCGCCGTGTTTCAGAACACGCCATGGTTAGGAGAGTTCGACACTGATAGCGATCTTAGAGCAGCAGTGAGAGGCGACCTGTATGTTCTTACATTAAAACTCATTAACTAGCCATTAAGTGAACAAATATCGTTGTCGCCTTAAAACAATCAGGAAACATATAGCTCATTTAAATAATTATTTGTTGTTTATCATATTTGCTGTTCTTAATAGACTTACATTATCTGAATGATAATAAACATATAATAAATATACTATGGAAAGTGTAAATATGTTTACAGGGAACTGAGCCGGAAGTCAGAATATCATAGGAAACTAAAAGGACAAATTGAATTAAATAAATATTTTTTATTAGATGAGCAACTGAAAACTGGAAGCATACAAACTATTTTCAGTATTTTTTTCTTAAATGCGAAGTATTTACAAAATAAAATATACTGTAACATAGTTGATACACGCGGCCACACACAAGACCCGGCACCTGGACCATTAACAAGCAAACTCACCAATGTCATAAGTAATAAGCACTCACACAATAATATAACGCAAACTACATACACGACACAATGGGTGCTCAACCGTACACACTTGTACAGTCCCCCAGGTACACACACACATCCCCTAATCCACATAATTTTCAGTAAAATGATACATAAAACCCTCCCAAGCAGTCAACGTACTTCCCAAACTGAGTAAGGTAACCAACCCTCCAAAAATCCAGCATTTCTGTCCACAGTATACCTCTCCCGCCTCTCAACCCACACACAAAAAAGATAATCCGATAAAACCAAACTGACAGTATTGCTGACCCTTATTACAAGAAGCCTTAACATTAAACATCAATAAACGTAAACAATCGACTTGAGAATGGTCCAGGACGGACCGAAACGTCGTCGTCCCTTCACTTTCTAGTGTGTGGTCTGGTCAACAATAAACATAAAGAATCAATACTAAACGCCGACCTGCAGAAACGCTCAATCGTGTGTGTTAACTAATCCACCAACCTTTAATATATAAAAATAAAAACGCATGAAAAGCATTCTCCACCCAACCACAAACGTCACACCTGTCAGGTGTGAGGTTTGTGACGTGTGACTATCCTTAATCCCCAAGATCAGGAGTCGCTCGTTAGTCGCCAACGTCTCGTATAATTACCTGTACTGGAATTATCTCTGCAACTTGCAATAGAAACTGCAAATTGACCTTTCGCCACACCTCCAACAGGTCAAAAGAGGGAACGCCTCCCTCTACTTTATAGGCGGCGAAAAGCAGCGACTCTTCATACACCTCCTACATGCAAAAAAAACAAGAACCCGTCCACACGACAAAGCTTTCGAAAGGACATCAATAGCACATGTAAAATGCCGGCGATAGAAAAGCAATCTCCCTTCACAAAGGCAACCTCAATAAGAAACTACTACATCGTACAATAATATAAATCCAAAGGGAAAAACACCATCTCCCTCCAAGAGCCCCTTCCAAACGTGGCAAAAAATATATCAAAAGCCTTATTATAAACATTAAACCAATCCCGCCCCACTATTTTGAAAAAAAAGTGTAGGCCTACGTATCGGATCGGATATATCTCATATGTTGACCAAACCACACACTAGATAGTGAAGGACGACGACTTTTCAGTCCGTCCTGGATTATTCTCAAATCGATTGTGCATCTGAGGGAAGGAGGCGAATGAGAATGAATAGGCAAGAGAGAGGTGAGGAGAAGAAAATCTTAGAGGAAGAAAAAACAAGGCAGAAGGTACGAAAGGTAAGGTGTAATAAAGGGGATAGTAATAGGAAAAAGAACATAAGAACTGTACCTCCCATACCACAGGTAACGAAGCAGCCCTTCATTATTTCCAAACGCAAACTTCCGGCTCAGTGGAAAGGTATGCGCAACATACCAAACTTGAAAAGAATCAAACAGCTAATGTCAGGAGATGGATTTCTCCAGCTAGTTTTATGCACAAGATGCAAGGCAGTGCACAGAGTGCACATGGCCAGGTTTTGGGAATATTAGACTTACGCCAGGTTGCTAGGTGTCTCTGGACAACCCAAGTCAAGCCCTTTCCAACGAGACTACAGGGGTCGCTGTGGCAAGTCTGTGGAAAATATTATAATCATGGGTATGGTTCTAGTGAGTTGGGTAGCAGGTGAAGAGGGGATTTGGAGGGTGGAAGTAAAGGTCTTAGGCTGCCACCCAACCAAAATCCCTTTGCTCCATGAGGTCACGGGCACACGGGATCCAGGAGGCCCAGGAGATTGGAGCAGTCACCTCTCCTCAGTCATGGCAGACCGACACCTGACTGGTGGAATTTGAGTACAGAGGGGACCGCATGATGCTGCCTCTCCACGGAAGACATCTCCTGTCCACGAGGCTAACCATAGCCCGTGCTTCTTGCCCAGCTCCTGTGCCTGGTAAGTTACGGGCTCACCATAGCCCGTGCTACTTGGAACTTGTTCCGAGTAGCTGAATCTATAACAACAACAACAAGCTGCCTCTCGTTTACCCTCCCAAACATTGTGAATGGTGCCGCTGCGGTAGGTGGATGTGTTTGCGTAGCAAGGGCCAAACTGCGTGAAACTTCACCTTTGCGACACACAAGTCACACTTTTTCAACATACATAGACGTGACTCCGCCGTAGTTAGGCAGAATCCGGAATCCGCGAGCGAAAGTACCTTCATGTATTGAAAAATTAAACTAACATGTGAAGTAGAGTCAACCGCATGTTCTCGATAGGTGCATCAGGACTATTGGTTTAGATCCACGTGTTATACCCACATCGCTCGTCATCTAGTCGGATTGACTACATATCCCAGCAGAGGGGTTATCAGGGAGGCTCTGCAAGCATATCAGGGAAAATGTTAAGCAGAAATTCCGGGAATTTCAGTCCACCGCAAGGACATAGACATTGAATTTCACTGCGTCGAAATTTCGTCCATGCCATTAAACTGTAAACGGAAAGCAGCCACCAGCTCCAGCCAGCCGTGTGAGGGGTGTGTGTGAAACGATGCAAGCCGTGTTATGCCCTAGCCGCCATACTCACAAAACGTCGTATCAGTACCATGATGCTGTGTTAGCCTCCAGCTCTTCATGTGTATGATTGTGGAGGTCGGCCTAAGAGTGAGTACCCTGTATTGTATTGGTGTAATTAAATCTCAGGAACTAACCTCACAAGTCAGGGTTCCGCCGAAGCATTGTCCTAAACACCTTGGTAGGTGAGGGAAGTGTAGATGCGTGAGATACACTTTGATTAACGTCAGTCAAGTCGAGGGAATGACCCAACTGTGTGTAAGGACGTAAAAGTGTGTACGAGTACACCTGGAACACATTTACTAGGACTATTGTGTTTCAGTGAGACGGTACATAAGCGCCAGGTTGCAGTACCTTCCCATTGTATAGTACAGTGTTGAGTTTACGTATTTCATGCTCTATGTACCATATATGTGATATCTCTACAGGAGTACCCAGCTATAGCAGTGTATCGGTAGTGTATTGTAACTGTGTACTGGGAGCGCAGTGATGTTTACTGCAATATTTTGTGCAAGTGTATTTTTATACATAATGTGTGTGATTTTGTTCGATGAATACATATGTTATTTCACTGTGGGTGGTGTGACATTCACTGCAGACTACTGAAAGGTGTACCATGCTGTGATGTGTAGTGATACTTCTTAGTACAACAAGACCTTGGGTGAAATCTTTATTTGGTGTGCAAATTTAAGGATTCAGTGAGAGTTAATTGAGGGAAATTAACTACACCAAAGACAACCCATTGCTTGATGAGGGAACTGTAGTGTTGAGACAGGATTGAGATTAACGTAAAACGTACGGGTGCAATTAGTGGGACAGGTAATTGGTCACTCTAGCTAATTAGTGTAATTAGCATCGGCATAGTGACTTCACACAGTTGACTGACTGTCGGGAGGGCGACGATCTCGGTGTTAACGTATATTGCTTTTGACTAATTATCTGTCCATGGGACGACTAATTAGTGGCTCAAGTTAATTGTGGGAAATTAACGTCACAGGGTTTTGACTGACTGTCGGAGGGCGAAATCAATTGAGCTAGCATAATTCTTTGGATTAATTATATCTATCTGTGAGATAGTTGATTAAGCACTCATAGTTAATTAGGGTAATTAATGCACTCCACTTTATGAATTCACAGAATTTGATGAGACCTGCTTAGGAACTGTGGAGAGTAACGTAATACGTGTAGCATTAATTAACGGTCCGTGGGACAGTTAATTCCTCGAGTTGCCTATGCGTCCCCGAGGGTACATAAACTTTTAGTAAAGGAAACACTGAACCCTGTATGACACATGGGCCAAAATTACATTACCACATTCATCCATTTCTGTACTGACCATTGCCACATGAGCATACTTAGCCAACAAAATCATCGTGCTGCCCTAGGATAACACCGGAGGGTTCAGTAACACTTCAAAATAGTCCAACACCACCTCCAGGCGGTCCACACACTTACCATTATGTTCCTGAATAAACAAAACATCCAACTTTTGAAAGCGGGCCACTGAGAGATGCTGAGGCTGCTTCAGACTGCAGTCAAACCATTGCAGAAGACTCCACGACTCCATCCCCTGCAGCCTCTGGGGAGAGAGCCACAACAACAGGCTCAAGTGCAGAACTCTTCTGATGCATAAATATCAGAGCGTTCCCTGCCGACTGCATCTGTTCCCTCTCCACAACGCTAAACCAAGCCTCATCTTGTGTATTACCAGGTTGCATACCACTGTCAGGAGGTACAGGGACAACAGCATCCATCATAGGCACCACACTGCCATCAGGCTGATCATCCACAGCTGGCGGAACCAATGTTTCACACTACACATCCACCAACGTGTTATACCTTTGCCTAGTGATGCAGGAACAGTTTGTGTGACAGACGTATGCGATCCAATGATCTTTGTGTTGGTGCGGGGGCTCTCGTTTAAGTTCCCAGTGGGCCTGCTCTGCTGGTTCTTTGGAGGATATCGAAGTATCCTTGCCAGTTGGGCGAATGTGCTGAGGTCTGGACGTCTCCGGGGCGTCCTTGTTGGTACTCATATGGTTACCATGAAGCTGAGGAAGGTGATCCCGTCGTCCATGATGCTGCTGGGGTACAAGGTGCAGTGTTTTTATACTGGTCAGGAGCACACTTGTTTCCGTAGCGGTATGGCTGGACACCAGGCTGCAGGTTACTGTAATGGTGCCGTTCGGATGGTGAATATCTTCCGGGAGGATGATTTCCCGCCTCTGCTTGGGCATGTCGATCTGGTGGATGGTCCTGATGGGTTGGGTTTCCCCCCTGTTGACCCCGGTGATGGTAGCGTTCTGGGTGCAGTGAGTCCTGCTGGTGCTGAAGTGCCAGTGCCATGTCCGGTGATTGTGGGCCCCCCTTGGTGTGGGCGAATGTGCCATGGTCATGCATGTGGAGGTGCATCCACCTCCGGTTGCCATCACCGTGGAGGTTGAAGCTTCGGTGGGCTGTGGCCCTGTTTTGTCGCCAGTGGGTGATTTCACGCTGGGTTCTGGTGCACCAGGAGTGGTGTGTGCTTCTGCCCTGGTTGTGGTGCCTATGGAGGTAGATGTGTCGTTGGATGGGGGTCGCCCCTCTCGTCGTCCTTCAGCCTCTGTGGTTCTGGGTCAACCTGGCTCTCTGCTGAAGCGCCGGAAAACGGCCAGAAGTGATTGCTCGGAGGACAGTGGGCCTTCGGTGCGGAAGTTAGAGTCAGCTGTGGATGTGTGTGCTGGTGAGGATATGACGTTGTAAATAGTGGTTCCTTAGGTGCTGGGGGATGGAGGGTGTGTTGTGGACCCCTTGGTGCTCTCTCCAGTGGCTCGCCTGGGGTGCAGAGTCTGGAGTGTGAGGTGTGATTTAGGGGGACCGTAGCGGTGATGATCGCGGCCTTGTTGTGATGTTGCAAAAGGAATCTGGGCCTCCCTGCCATCTGGGGCAGCGCGGAGGCAGGAATGGGAGTTTTTCTCGTGACGTGCTGCATTTATTGTGCCACGATTTGCGGGAGATGATTTTTGGGGAGATTTTAATTGTTTTACGTCGGTGCAGGACAGCAATAGTCTTCATCCCACTAATATTTCGCCGGCTTTGACTGCTACTTTGACGAGTTACGGGTTTTGGGATGCAGCCGTGTTACATGAACGCCCATTGGAGTACACCTTTGTCTCGCGTGGGGCTTGCTCTTGTCTTGATTGCTTCTATGTGCCTACTGGGTATGGATCGATTTTCTCGTTGCGGACAGTTCTGGTGGATTTCTTGGACCATTTTTTTTTTTATTATTATTTTCTACCACAAACTTGGCCACACATTTACAATGCTAACCAGCATATATACATTTTCTTCTGTCCTCCATGGACAGGGTTAGAGATCAGTTAAACATATAGTTCAGGGATTTATTGAACAATCAACCACAGAAGGTGATTCGGTACTTTTAAAATGCTAAGCTAACCTACATACGTAAATACATAGATACACAGATTTATGTATGCCCTACATAAAGTGTTCGAAGTAATATTAATGTGCATTTACAAAGGTGAAATACAATTCTGATCGGCTTCCATATGTACTTTATACACATACATATACATACACACACATATATACATACATATACATATATACATGCATATATACACACACATGCATTCACATACATTTGTCTCTTTTACTCTTACAGGGTGAGATAGCTGACAGAGAAACTAGTGTGCAATTAAGCACTTAATCACTGAAGGTGATTAAGGTGCTTTTTCAAGCTCAGGTTATATAGTTACATCACATACATACATTGTATAAATGATACATTACATGGACAATCTTGGATACAAGTCCAATATATCATCAAGTGTTCCAGTACTCATATAGTAATTACACAGTTCAGCATACCTCAGCCCAGGAGGGCGAAAGGCATTCAATATGGGACATTCTACAATATAATGTTCAAGAGAGTGCATGTTTTCTCTTTCACAAAGTTGACACATTGTGTACTCGACATTTGGGTTTTGAGAAAGCTGCCAGATACGTCTATATCCCAGGCGTATTCTGGCCACTATAACATCACATTGCCGGGTTCTTGTTCTATTAGTCCCATATGTGAATGTTTCCTCACGATATCTATCATAATATTTAATGCTACAACTTTCAGGTCTTTGTGAATTTGTTAGGTCAGTGAGATCTTCATTAGATATTTGTTTAAGTATTCTCTTTGTCACTGCTAATGAAACACCCATATCAATTTGTACCACTTGAGTACTACCACTTGGACCATTGCATGGTGGTGTTGCAGGTGGGGTGTTCGCTGCCAGGTGCGGGTTGATCGGGGCTGGAGGAAGTTGAATTTTGTGTTCCTGAAGTGCACTAATGTGTGTGCCCAGTTCCGGACCCACTGGATCGTTATGGCCGCTCGGAAGGTGGTATTTCCCTTGGTTCTGGAGTGGTCTAAGCTTGAGTTTCGTTCGTTTTCTCGGGGTCTTAGTGAAGCGCGAGGAGATAGAGAGGTTCAGTCTGTTGCGGGTCTTGCAGGCACAGTTGTTTCGCATGTATGGGTTGATTAACCAGGGTTTAGATAAGTTTCGGGAGATCTTGGTGCGGTCAATGAACATGCGGTCTCGCCCCCGGAAGAGGAAGGAAATCGTGCTGTCTGTGAGCACCATACCCGATGCTGTGTGCTAACCAATGATGTGTGCTACCCAATCTGTGCTGACTGAAGCTGTGTACTGAGGAATCTGCCGATGCTGTGTACTGAGGAATCTGCCGATGCTGTGTGCGAAACGACGCTTTGATGTTGTGTACAAAACCCAATGTTTTGTATACGAAACGACACTGTGCTACACAATTCTTAACGCTGTGAACTGACTGCTGTACCAACTGCTGTGCCAACTGCTTACAACTGCTGTGTCAACTGCTGACAACTGCTGTGCAGCTGTGAGTAGGAACACCACCACATATACACAAGGCTAGGTAAGAAGTCAGTTGCTGCTGTATTGTGCACTGCTGTGAAATTTTGCATTAAAATGCTTGTGTGCTTTGCAAAGTTTAAGTAATTACAGTGAATTCTTAACTAACATATACAGTGCAGTAAGTGTTTAGTATTCTGAGGAACATTTAAGTGATAAGTTTACATTTATTCAGTAAAAATGGCAAATATACCTCAGTTTCCTGCATTTGATCCTGACTGTGACCAGACAAACCTGTCACAGAGATGGACGAAATGGCTTAAAAGGTTTGAAAATTTGTTGATAGTTTCTGAAATCAAAAGTGCTGAAAGAAAGCGTGCCTTTCTACTTCATTATGCAGGTGATAGCGTTTGTGACATCTTTGACACACTGAAAGACACTGGTGGTGCCAAAGATTATGGCACTGCCAAAACCAAATTAACTGAACATTTCAAACCAAGACAAAACACTGCAATGGAAATTGTGCATTTCAGGAGAGCGAAACAACTCTCTAATGAAACTGTTGATCAATACCACACACGTCTGCAGGGTTTAGCAGCCCATTGTGAGTTTGCTGATGTTGACAAAGAAATCAAACAGCAAATAAATGAAACATGCACATCTACACATCTTCGTCGAAGAGCTCTAGAACTTGTTGATGATGAAAGTTCTCTTAACAAGATACTGGATATTGCTCGTCGAATGGAAGATGCTGCACGTGATGCTCGTGTCATGGAGTGCAGTGCCAACAACGGTTCTGCCACTGTTACTAACAGTGATAAGGTACATATGGTTCAGGGAGTACACAGTGTTCATAGAAGATATCATGCCAAACCTAACAGCAAATTGAGCCGAGAACCACATCACAACTGGAGTCATGGAACAAGACTCAAGCAGTTACAACGACTCACATCAGAGGTTGTCAACAATAAATGTTACAATTGTGGAGGAGACTACCCACACCAAGATAATGTTTGTCCTGCTTAAGGTAAGAAGTGCTATGAGTGTGGAAAACTAGGTCATTTTGGTGCTATGTGTCGTTCCGCACTCAAGAAACCACAGTCAGTGAATAAAAGCACTACGAGGATTAGGTCACAGGTGTCGAGGTGGTAAACCCAATATTGCACCTCAAATTCAGAATGTTAATAATGTACAAGACAACATTTCATTACAACCAGTCTCAGATGACAGTGAATGTGATTACATTTATGGAGTACAAACAATGACAGAATGGAATGATCTTCCAAACAACCCAAAGACTATAGTGTACATTGCTGGTATTTGTCTCAAAGTTCTCATGGACACTGGGTCAAACATTGACACCATTGCTGAATGCCACTATGAAAAATTTAAAAAACATTTCCCAAAGCTTGAAAACTACAATGGTAAAGCCACTTATTATGCTTCAAAGGTAGCCTTACCAGTGATTGGAACTTTCACTGCAGAGATTAAGTCAATGAGTGCAATGCTCATTACTACATTCCATGTTGTTAGGAATGCAAAGGAGTCTTTACTCAGTTACAAGACTTCAACCAAATTGGGGCTAATCCAGCTTTCTAATGCTGTATCAGAAACTGCAAACAATGTTGATGCTATTGTTGCTGAATTTTCTGATCTATTTGAATCAATAGGATGTTATACTGATAGCAAAGTACATCTGCATATCAACCCAGATGTAATTCCAGTTGCCCAACCACATCGCCGACAACCATTCCATACTCGCAAGAAACTCAATGCCAAACTGGATAGGCTGATAGAACTAGATATCATTGAACCAGTAACAGGCCCAACACCATGGGTAAGCCCAATTGTTACTCCACCAAAGCCGAAGAATCCAGATGAGATACGCATTTGTGTAGACATGCGTGTTCCCAACAAGGCAATAATGCGTGAACGCCATCCTACACCCACTGTAGATGATATGATCTACCGCTTGAATGGTGCAACTGTATTCAGCAAGTTAGATTTAAACAAGGGCTATCATCAGCTTGAACTTGATGATGAGAGTCGATTCATCACAACGTTTACGACACATTGAGGTCTGTATAGGTACAAGCGCCTGAGTTTTGGTATTAACAGTGCTACTGAGGTATTCCAGCACATCATCAGCCAGGTATTGCAAGATGTACCTAATGCTGACAACATGTCTGATGACATCATTGTTTATGGCCGTACCCAAGCTGAACACGACAAAGCTCTTCGTGCAACATTGCAACGCTTACGAGAAAAGAATCTGACACTAAGCCGAGCAAAGTGTGAGTTCAATCAACATAAAATTGACTTCTTTGGACATGTACTTAGTGACAAAGGTCTGTCTCCAAATCCTAAGAAAGTTGCAGATATCAAGAATGCTGCACCTACTTCAACATCCACTGAAGTACATAGTTTTCTGGGAATGGCAAACTACTGTTCTCGCTTCATTCCAGATTTTGCTACCATTACGAAGCCTCTACGTGAGCTCCTGAAGAAAAATGCATCATGGTACTGGAGCGATATTGAGCAAAATGCATTTGATGATATCGTTAAAGATGCACTAGTAGAGAATGCGACTGCTGCGTACTTTGATCCATCAATGGACACTGAGTTAACGGTGGATGCTAGTCCTGTTGGTTTAGGTGCTGTGTTAGCCCAACAAACCTGGTCAACCAGATTCCAGAGTACTAATTGCCTACGCCAGTCGATCTCTCACAGATGTCGAGCAACGATACAGTCAGACAGAGAAGGAAGCTCTTGCTCTTGTATGGGGCTGTGAACACTTCAATCTGCTTGGTGCACCCTTCACCACGATAGTCACTGACCACAAGCCGTTGGAGACCATCTTCAATAATCCAAAGTCCAAACCACCAGCTCGCATTGAGAGATGGGCTCTTCGTTTGCAACCATACAACTTTACGGTGAAATACAAGCCGGGTGCAGGCAATCCCGCTGATTACATCAGTCGACATCCTGCCAACAGTTTCACCATCACCAAGCATCAGCAAGTTGCTGAGGAATATGTACACTCTGTAACCTGTGAATTTAAAAGACGAATATCTGGCGAAAATGAGCCTCATACTCTCTGACCAAACTAAATTCCAAAGGGTAACGAAGGACACTACAGCCAAATTGAAACCAAAGGTCAACAAATTGATCGAAACTGTGAAAGCCAAGAAATCCGGACTCCACCTGCAAAAGATTATTGGGGAATACAAACCTCGATATGCGTATGGAAATGTGAAGACACACAAGCCTGGAAACCCACTTCGGCCAATCATCAGCCAGATACCCACACCTACGTACAGACTGGCGAAGCGACTCAACGGCTTGCTGACTCCTTATGTCCCTTGCGCCTTCAGACTGAAGTCTCCAAAGGAATTTGTTGACTTACTGCGGGGAACATAGGCCACAGGGATAAGAGCCTCGTTGGACGTAGAATCACTGTTTACCAACGTACCTGCGGATGAAACAATCGGGATGATAGCGGACAGAGTGTATCGTGATCCGGCCTGTACTCCTTTTGACATACCAGAAATCATTCTAAGGAAACTACTCCAAGCTTGTACTAAAGAGGCACCCTTCTTGAGCCCGGATGGGCACATGTATAAGCAAGTAGATGGGGTCGCCATGGGTTCTCCCCTAGGTGTCCTGTTTGCGAACTTCTACATGGGTACCATCGAACAAAAGGTCTTAGTCGATATGAACTTGAAACCGGCCATATACTGCAGGTATGTTGACGACATTTTTACACAGGTACCTGATGTCAGACATCTGCAGGAGCTGAAGGAGGCATTTGAGCAAAATTCTGTGTTGCGTTTCACGTTTCGTTTGTTGCGAGATGGAGAAGGATGGGAAACTACCATTTCTAGATGTAACAGTCATCGAAAGGAGCGAAGGTTTCCACACTACAGTCTACACTAAGGAAACAAACATTGGAATGTGCCTAAATGCCAACAGTGACTGCCCAGACAGGTACAAGAGGAGTGTTGTTAACACTTATGTCAACCGTGCTCTCAGCCACAGCTCAGGAAGGAAGCAAGTCGATGAAGAACTCTGTAGGGTAAGGCAGGTCCTAATCAGCAACAGCTTCTCCAATGGTTTCGTTGAAGACATCATAAGAAGGAAGGTGAAACGCCATGCAACCTCTGAAGAGACAACTAACACAACACCTGTACCCTCTATTAGACTATTTTACAGGAACTTCTTTTCCACAGCTCATAAAACAGAGGAAAGGGTCCTGAAAGATATTGTTAATAGAAACGTTATCCCTACAGACAAAAATCAGAAGATACAATTGACGATTTACTATAAAACCAAGAAAACTGCCAACCTACTCATGAGAAACTCTCGAGACACAAAGCAGAACGCTTTGAAAGAGACCAATGTCGTCTATGCCTTCAAATGCCCACTTGGGGAATGTAAGCCTCAAAGAACTCAGTATATAGGCAAGACAACAACATCTCTTTCCAGGCGATTAACGATGCATAAGCAACAGGGCTCCATTAAGGAACATATAATCTATTCCCACAACCAGACCATCACCAGAGAAGTCTTAACAAAAAACACGGAAATCATCGATAGATACAACGATAGCAGACGGCTTGATATCTGCGAGGCACTACACATTAAGAAGTCAACACCAGCAATCAACAACCAATTAATACACAACTATATTCTACCCACTTCAAGACTCCGCACCAATATAGAAGCATCAAGAAATATGGGCCAATAGGCCTTCTGCAGTTACTTCCATTCTTACCTTCAATACCCATTGTTTCGTGTTCTAGCCTGTGTTTTGTTCACCTCATCCAAAACTGTTGTAACATATCACCTCACTCAAAATGCGGGTATAAAATAAAATGAAAGCTGTTTAAATCATAGCATAAGTAAGAACTCTGTTTAGTGTTTGCAGGTTATAGTTGTATGTGTGTAAACTAAAAGTCTTTGAAAATGTAATAAGTTATTACGAAACGCGATCAAGTGTCGCGTCAGACTAGAAATAAAAATGAATTTTGGAGAGCTGATTTTTCAATTACCATCGACAGTGAAAAGAAACATCAGAAATATTGAGAAAATTCGTGTTAGAATGTTAGAATTATTAATCTTACTTTTTGAGTCATATTTAATAATATATGTCTACAGGAAAGACTGCTACCAAATTATACTAATATATATATATATATATATATATATATATATATATATATATATATATATATATATATATATATATATATATATATATATATATATATATATAAACCCTGTCTCTCCCTAAGTTGACCTACTTTCTGAGATGTTCTCCATCCTACAGCAGCCCTAAGTTAAATGTGTATGACACCCTTCTGAGGTCCATGCTGGTGAAAATCCTGAACCTGCCATTGGACGACTCTCAGTGGGAGCAAGCAACCCTTCCTGTAAGACTCGGCGGCCTTGGTGTCCGCACAGCCTCCCAAATTGCACTACAAGCCTTCCTTTCCTCCTCCCACGCATCGCACGACCTCGTCAGAGATATCTTACCTGCAACCCTGAGAGATTCAGCAGGAATACACGATCCTGCTTTCACTGAATGTTCAAATCAGTGGGATGTTCTTGCAGCCCCAGCAACCATTATAGAGCCAACAAAACAACACAAACAGTCCGGCTGGGACCACCCTCTAGTGGAAAAAGTAGCTGATGCCATGCTCAGCGCCGCAACATCAGACAAGGAGAAAGCCCGCCTCAGAGCAGTGCGTGCCCCCCATGCAGGAGACTTCCTCCTGGCAGTACCCATGTCAGCAATGGGCACGCGCCTAGATCCAGAATCCCTTCGTGTAGCAGTGGCCCTCCGCCTTGGTGCCCCAATTCACACTGAATACAAGTGTATTTGCAACAGGGTGGAAGCAGACCAATACGGACTGCATGGGTTGCATTGCGGAAGCACAAAGGGCTGGCATGCAAGACACAACGAGATCAATGACATCATCAAGAGAAGCCTCGTCTCAGCTAAGTGCCCAGCGGAGAGAGAACCTCGCATCCTAGGGGTCCAAAACCCGGATTTCCCCGCACTTCGCCCTGATGGCATCACCATATACTCATGGAAGGAGGGTAGACAGTTGGTGTGGGACTACACATGTGTATCCACCCTGGCTGACACCTATGTACACTTCGGAGCTGATCAAGCAGGTGGGGCAGCCAACCACAGGGAAACAGCAAAATCTCTCAAATACAGGCGACTGGCAGGTCAAAACCTCTTTGTTCCCATAGCGTCTGAGACGCATGGCCCCTGGGGCAAGAGTGCCTTGGAATTTCTCAAGGAATTGGGTTCCAAGCTCATTGACGTCACCAGAGACCCAAGGGCTTGCAGTTTTTTGTTTCAGCGCCTCAGTGTGGCGATCCAGAGGGGAAATGCTTGCTGCGTCCTCGGTTCCTGTCTGGAAGCGGAGGAGCTTCAAGGGCTTGGAGCCTGATTCACGAAGCAGTTTCGCAAGCACTTACGAACCTGTACACCTTTTCTGAATCTTTGACGGCTTTGCTTCCAATTATTAAACAGTTTACAAACATGAAAACTTCCCAATCAACTGTTGTTGTTGTTGTTATAAACAGCCTCCTGTTGCTTTGGNCCTCTCCAGAGTGCATGAGGTAGAGGCAGCTCCACCTCCCACTCTACCTCCCATGAACGTGACTCAGCCGGAACAGCAGGCTTCGGGGGAGAGTTGTGACGATAATCTCTTATCAGAGATTTAGCCTGCTATTTCCTTACTTCATCACGTTCTCAACAATATGCAAGATACGTTTTATAGTGGCCTAACGTATATATCAAGACAGCCACACGCAACTGCAACTCCCTCCCCCCCCCTCTCCAGCACCTGCTGCACACCTGGTCGACCGGTCAGCTACTACTCCCAGCCAAACTAGCGACTTGCGGCCGTTCTGCGTTCTCATTGGCCGCCACCCAACACACCACCTCCGCTCCACGCCAATCACATTTCATCGCCAGTTATTGTTGGAGTCCCTTGCAGCTCTCTCAGCCAGAATATATCTCGTGCTCCTGCTGTGGACACCTAATTTGAACCACCTCGTGTGATCAATAAGAGGTTTATAGCTAGCGCATATATTCCCAGCACCATTTACTTGTTAACGTAACCAGTTCCCCCTTTTCATTTATTATATCTTTTTATGTATTTTTCTTTTACATTATTGTAAATGCCAAGGATTTGACTTTATTTTATTATGTTTTCTAGATTCATTAAAGTAATTTTTATATTTTGTGTTTTCGTGTATCTTGCCTTACCACAGATTATCAGACAAGCAGTCACTCCTTTTTTTTTCCTTTTTTTTATATAAATTAACTATATGTGGCCCAGCATTGACACCTGCTATTTGGAAGACTGCCAACCACCATTTCCAACACGTTACCGTCACAATATATAATATATATATATATATATATATATATATATATATATATATATATATATATATATATATATATATATATATATATAAAGTTGTTGAATATAACCGAAAAGGTAAGATTATTGATTCTAACACGAATCTTCTCAATATTTCTTACGTTTTTCTTCACAGTCAGGGGTAATTGAAAAATTAACACTCTAAAGTTCATTTTCTCATCTTTTATTTATGGTCGGACGCCTAAAAGGGTGTTGCAAGGACGTCTCACATTTTCAAAGACAGGTTTACACATATCATTTAATGCTTTTTTTCGTTTTGGGTGAAGTGATATGACACAAATATATCTGGGTGAGGTGATAAAAGCCAGAACACGAATCAATGGGTATATATTGTGTATGAGAACATATGAATGAAAATAACTACAGAAAGCCTATTGGCCCATATTTTCTCTTGCTGCATCTATGTTGGTTCGAAGTTTGAAGTAGGTAGAATATAGTTATGTGTTAATTGGCTGTTGATTGTGTTGTTGATTTTTTTATGTGTAGTGCCTCACTGATGTCGAGCCTCCTACTATCGCTGTATTTATCGATGATTTCTGTGTTGCTTGTTAGGATTTCTCTGGTGATGATCTGGTTGTGAGAGGAGATTATATGTTCCTTGATGGAGCCCTGTTGTTTGTGCATTGTTAATCGTATAGAGACATTTTTGTCTTGCCTATATACTGTGATCTTTGAGGCTGACAGTCCCCAAGTGGGCATGTGAAGGCATAGACGACGTTGGTTTCTTTCAAGGCGTTCTGTTCGGTGTCTGGAGAGATTTTCATGAATAGGTTGGCCGTTTTCTTGTTTTTTTAGTAAAATGTCAACAAGGAACACAAATGCGTGTTCCTCACGTGAGCCCAAAAGAATGAGGTGATATGATAAAATACCATGCCCAAGATTACCATCAGAGTGCCGGCGGGGGGATGGGGAATTAGCCTCGGCTACCATCCTCTTTTGTCCAGTCGTGTTGGTCGAGTGGCTAAGGCGTCCTGTACGCCAGATGCAGAGTGCTCCTGGCAGTATGGGTTCGAGGCACTTCTGGGGTGTGAGTTTTCAGTTGTATATATATATATATATATATATATATATATATAAATATATATATATATATATATATATATATATATATATATAACTCCGTATAACTATATATAGCATAACTCCGAACCAAATCATACCTTGAGGTTACCGTGAGGTGTTTTCGGCGCTTAGCGTCCCCAAGGCCTGGTTGTCGATCAGGTCTCCTGGTTGCTGGGCTGGTCACCCAGCCTGTTGGATGCGGCTGCTCGCAGCCTAACGTATGAATCACAGCCTGGTTGATCAGGTATCCTTTGGAGTTGCTTATCGAGTTTACTCTTGAACACTGTGAGGGGTCGGCCAGTTATGTCCCTTATGTGCAGTGGAAGCGTGTTGAAGTCTCGGCCTCTGATGTTGATAGAGATCTCTCTCAGAGTATCTGCTGCACCTTTGCTTTTCAACGGGGGTATTCTGCACATCCTGCCATGCTTTATGGTCTCGTGTGATATTATTTCCGTGTGCAGGTTTGGACCAGCCCATGTACTATTTTCCACGTATAAATTATTATATATCTCTCCCGCCTGCGCTCAAGAAAATACAGATTTAGGCTCTTCAGTCAGTCCCAGTAGTTTAGATGTTTTATTGACTGGCTTCTAGCAGTAAAGGATCTCTGCACGCTATCCAGGTCAGCAATTTCTCCAGCTTTAAAAGGGGCTGTCATTGTGCAGCAGTACTTCACTCTAGAGAACACTAGCGTCTCGAAAAGTATCATCATCGATAGAGAATCTCTAGTGTAGTTATGCCAGTTATGCCCCTCCAGTTAGGGGTATAACCTAAGGGGTGAGACCTCCAGTTAGGGGGTATAACCTAAGGGGTGAGACCTCCAGTTAGGGGTATAACCTAAGGGGTGAGACCTCCAGTTAGGGGGTATAACCTAAGGGGTGAGACCTCCAGTTAGGGGTATAACCTAAGGGGTGAGAACTCCAGTTAGTTATGCCCCTCCAGTTAGAGTTATGCCAGTTAGGTCTCTAACATAGACCTAATCATATTCTATACAACAAAGAAGGCTACCGACCTCCTCATTAAAAACAGCCCGAAGCCGACAGAGAACCCTTTACAGCAGTCAAACGTAGCATATATGTACTCATGCCCCCACGAAGGATGTAGCTTTCAATCTAAGTACACAGGTATGACGTCGACCAAGCTGACGAGGCGTTTGACTTGTCACCTTCAATCCGGTGCCCCTAGAAATCGCATGAGACAAGCCCATGACATCACCCTAACAAGAGAAATGCTGAATAAAAACACTTGTATAATAGACTAAATCCAAGATGTAAGAAGATTACAAATTCTTGAAGCAATCCACATATAAATAGAACAACCTACCTTAAATTCAAAATTTACGGAACTATTCATTCTACCCACCATGAGAGTAAGAACAAAACAAGAACGTGAAGATGTCAACATTGAAGACACTGCTCAACATGCCACGTCCACTACACCTGATTATTCACTGAAGGTTCTCCTTACCCTTTTTCACCTTATTCTTCACACTTTTACGTGTTACTCTTCACCTGTTTGTAATTGTCTGCACCCGACCTCCCAATTGGTATGAATCCAATATACCCTGTACTGTCCCATCACTTGAGAATGAATCATGTAGGTTCGATACATTGTGTGAATTTATAATAACTGTAATACATTCTACAGTTATATATTTATTTCTCTTCACCTCAAACGAAGGTGACTTTTGGAGAACTCCTCTTGCAATTAAACCCAGATGCAAGAGCACTAGTCAGAGGGATAGAAGCCCTAAACAAGAAAATAATCAATGCAGAATATGAAGTCATATTCAACGAAACATGTATAAATGAAAACCTGCTGCCAGTATACCCCAATCTTGTCATTATTTGACCAGAGGCTGAGTCAGCAGGTAATGAGACACAAGGCAGAGGAGATGATGTAGCCGAGAAATGGAAATATCTTTTTCTTCAGAAAAACTCGTATATTATAAGGGGACTAATGAATCTGGGGAAATTTTTTAGTTTTATTGAAAAATATATGACTTCATAATAATTTAATACAACATCATATAATTAATGTTAATGCATAAACTCATATTATTAACATGACCTGCACACTAAAGTCTTCAGTGAAGGCACTCGACTGAGAGGTAATTTACATACTGCATTTTGGTTCGTGTTAACATTAGAAAATTCTTCAGGAGACTTGGGCTTGTTAAACTGTGTGTAGATGAGTGTGAATAACTACAGGATGAATTGTTAATTGCTGGAAACAGATAGTCTTAATAAGGAAAGTTTCCAGAAGCAGCGTCCTGCTGCCGAATTGGAATTTCCGGAAACTTTCCTTATTACGACTACTTAATAGCTCGGTCGAGAGAGCTTCGGCCTCTCACGCCTGGGAACAGATGTTGGATGGTTAAGAGCTTTCTTGTAAATGATGGATTTTGAGAATTGGGAGCACATTATATATTGAGAAGTAGCTGTGGATTACTGAATAAAAAAGATGACGTTATCGCAGAATTTACGTAAAATATATTGGATAAAATTCTTCACTAAAACAGACACGTAAAAAAATATTTGGTGAATACGGATTAAAACTCCAAGACAATTACTTTGTTTTTTGGTTAAGAAGCGCCGTGTTTCAGAACACGCCATGGTTAGGACAGTTCGACACTGATAGCGATCTTAGAGCAGCAGTGAGAGGCGACCTGTATGTTCTTACATTAACACTCATTAACTAGCCATTAAGTGAACAAATATCGTTGTCGCCTTAAAACAATCAGGAAACATATAGCTCATTTAAATAATTATTTTGTTGTTTATCATATTTGCTGTTCTTAATAGACTTACATTATCTGAATGATAATAAACATATAATATATATACTATGGAAAGTGTAAATATGTTTACAGGGAACTGAGCCGGAAGTCAGAATATCATAGGAAATTAAAAGGACAAATTGAATTAAATAAATATTTTTTATTAGATGAGCAACTGAAAACTGGAAGCATACAAACTAATTTTCAGTATTTTTTCTTAAATGCGAAGTATTTACAAAATAAAATATACTATAACATAGTTGATACACGCGGCCACACACAAGACCCGGCACCTGGGACCATTAACAAGCAAACACACCAATGTCACAAGTAATAATGCACTCAACACAATAATATAACGCAAACTACATACACGACACAATGGGTGCTCAACCGTACACACTTGTACAGTCCCCCAGGTACACACACACATCCCCTAATTCACATAATTTTCAGTAAAATGATACACAAAACCCTCCCCAAGCAGTCAACGTACTTCCCAAACTGAGTAAGGTAACCAACCCTCCAAAAATCCCAGCATTTCTGTCCACAGTATACCTCTCCCGCCTCTCAAGCCACACACACAAAAAAAAGATAATCCGATAAACCAAACTGACAGTATTGCTGACCCTTATTACAAGAAGCCTTAACATTAAACATCAATAAACGTAAACAATCGACTTGAGAATGGTCCAGTACGGACCGAAAGGTCGTCGTCCCTTCACTTTCTAGTGTGTGGTTTGGTCAACAATAAACTAAAGAATCAATACTAAACGCCGACATGCAGAAACGCTCAATCGCGTGTGTTAACTAATCCACCAACCTTCCCTGAACTGTGCAAAAATAAAAAGCATGAAAACCCCAGCCACAAACGTCACACCTGTCAGTATCCTTAATCCCCAACATCAGGAGTCGCTTATTAGTCGCCAATGTCTCGTGTAAATACCTGTACAGGAATTATCTCTGCAATTTGCAATAGAAACTGCAAATAGACCTTTCGCCACACCTCCATCCAGTCAAAAAGAGGGAACGCCGCCCTCTACTTTATGGGCGGCGAAAGGAAGCGACTCCTCATACACTTTCCTATATGGAAAAAGCAATAACCCCTCCATACGACAAAACTTCCGAAGGACATCAGTAGAACATGTATAAAATGCCAGCGATAGGAAAGCAATCTCCCTACACAAAGGCAACCTCAATAAGAAACTAACACACATCCTACAATAATATAAATCCAAAGAGAAAACACCATCTCCCTCCAAGAGCCCCTTCAGAAACGTGGCAAAAAATATGTCAAAAGCCTTATTATAAACATGAAACAAACTAATCCTGCCCTACGATTTTGACAAAAAAAGTGTAGACCTTCTTATAGGATCACATCTTCCATACGTTGACCAAACCACACACTAGAAAGTGAAGGGACGACGACTATTCGGTCCGTCCTGGACCATTCTCAAGTCGATTGTGATGAGGGAAGGTTATTATTGTTGTTGTTATAGATTCAGCTACTCGGAAAAAAATTTCAAGTAGCACCACGGACTATGGTGGGCCCGTAGTGGACTTACCTGCCACAAGAGCGGTGCTGTGTTGTAACACGGGGGGGGGGGGGGATTTCTCGTCTCTGATCTTCTCTTCAAACCCCTTCACCCCTGCCCGTATTCTATTTACTTCTCTTCTACCGAGGGACCCCAGAGCTACTCTAAACCAAATCCCACGCCACTTGGTCTTAGCCGTTTTGACCGGTTAAGATTCTACAGCCTCACGACGTGGTACTAGACTCCCAGCAAACTCTAGGATCTCATTCTTCTGCCACCACCAGACCATTGACATGAAGCGGAATAACTGGGGTCTGAGCCGATTAAGCACTCAATTAACCTTGGGGCTTGATCCCCCGTTATTTGGAATAAGAGGGAAGAATCTACGTTAACTGTGGGAAATTATAGCAACCAAAGGGATAACTGAACTCTTACGCTTTCTTGGCTTGCGGCCCAACTAAACTCAGCCTCGTGGATACCACGTGACAAGGACATGAGACATATGGAAATAATGAAATGCAAATTACAACTAATTTGTTTATTTAATCAAAATCTAAATAAAATCACTCCCTATAGTTAACACTCCCTAGAGGCATGATATGAACTGATTCCCTATACAAAACTATAGCAGACTCTACCTTTTACTGCAACCAACTTGATGTATTGCTGATCGTGGGGAGAGGTGGAGTTGGAGAACCTCTCTCAGCTGTTGACCGGTCCACACTGTAACTCCCTCACTCTGCCTTCTTCTCAGCTGGTCAGAGCTAGGGGTATTCCTACACCAGGCTCACTAAGTTTACTAGCAGGGTTTAAGTTGAACAACTAATCTCTGTTGCACTAAACAACCCAGATGGTTGAACTCTTTTAAACTGAAGGTAATTGCACAGGCATCTTAGGGAAAGGCTACTTCCAATTACAAAATGGCTATTTGACGTTTTAGAATTACTAAATGTGGAAGGTTTTGGTGACCCGTGACCGAGGGGTCGTCAAGATTGCTCCGCGTCAAAGGTTAGTCCTGGATAGTGACGTCACTGATGGTGACTTACTCAGTATTCTGACAATTGAAAATACTCTTGATCCTTTAAACAGGAATACAATTTGAATGAAGGCTTGAAATTCTCTAAATTACTAAATTCTGTCAAATAATTCATTATACATTGCTTAAGACAAAGGCGCCGGCCATTTTGTGACCTAAACCACTAATCCTAGGAGAGATGCCTCGTGCTTCCAGAGTCAAGTCACTACCACTTGACTCCAAACTTTCCAAACCCCCATAGTCTATGAGAAACCATACTGAATAATTCCTACAACAAACCTAGTTTGTTACAGTGTTGTGCATCTGAGGGAAGGAGGCGAATGACAATAAATAGGCAAGAGAGAGGTGAGGAGAAGAAAATCTTAGAGGAAGAAAAAACAAGGCAAAAGGTACAAAAGGTAAGGTGTAATAAAGGGGATAGTAATAGGAAAAAGAACATAAGAATCACAGGTAACGAAGCAGCCCTTCATTATTTCCAAACGCAAACTTCCAGCTCAGTGGAAAGGTATGCGCAACATCCAAACCTTGGAAAGAATCTTACAGTTAATGACAGGAGATGGATTTCTCCAGCTAGTTTTGTGCACTATTATGTGTGTGCACAAGCTGCAAGGCAGTGCACAGAGTGCACAACGCCGAGTTTTGGGAAATATTCGACTTACGCTAGCTTGCTAGGTGTCTCTGGACTGGCAATGTCAAGCCCTTTCCAACAAGACTATAGGGGTCGCTGTGGCAAGTCTGTGGAAAATATTATAATCATGGGTATGTTTCTTGTGAGTTTGGTGTAGCAGGTGAAGAGAAAATTTAGAGGGTTGGAAGTAAAGGTCTTAGACACCAGACCAAACCCTTCGCCCTATGACGTCACAGGCACATGGGATCCAAGGAGGCTTAGAAGATTGGAGCAGCCACCTCTCCTCAGTCTTGGCTGGCCGACACCTGATTGGTGGAATTTGAGTACAGAGGGGACCGCATGATGCTGCCTCTCGTTTACCCTCCCAAACATTGTGAATGGTGCCGCTGCGGTAGGTGGATGTGTTTGCGTAGCAAGGGCCAAACTGCGTGAAACATCACCTGTGCGACACATAAGTCACTCTTTCTCAACGTACATAGACGTGACTCCACCGTAGTTAGGCAGAATCCGGAATCCGCGAGCGAAAGTACCTTCATGTATTGAAAAATGAACCTAACATGTAGAAGTAGAGTCAACCGCATGTTCTCGATAGGTGCATCAGGACTGCTGGTTTAGATCAGCGAGTTATACCCACATCGCTCGTCATCTAGTCGGATTGACTACATATCCCAGCAGAGGGGTTATCAGGGAGGCTCTGCAAGCAAATCAGGAAAAATGTTAAGCAGAAATTCCGGGAATTTCAGTCCACCGCAAGGACATAGACATTGAATTTCACTGCGTCGAAATTTCGTCCATGCCATTAAACTGTGTACGGAAAGCAGCCACCAGCTCCAGCCAGCCGTGTGAGGGGTGTGTGTGAAACGATGCAAGCCGTGTTATGCCCTAGCCGTCATACTCACAAAACGTCGTATCAGTACCATGATGCTGTGTTAGCCACCTGATGGACGTGAGGCTATCTCCAGCTCTTCGTGTGTATGATTGTGGAGGTCGGCCTAAGAGTGAGTGCCCTGTATTGTATTGGTGTAATTAAATCTCAGGAACTGACCTCACAAGTCAGGGTTCCGCCGAAGCATTGTCCTAAACACCTTGGTAGGTGAGGGAAGTGTAGACGCGTGAGATACACTTTGATTAACGTCAGTCAAGTCGAGGGAAGGACCCAACTGTGTGTAAGAACGTAAAAGTGTGTACGAGTACACCTGGAACACATTTACTAGGACTATTGTGTTTCAGTGAGACGGTTCATAAGTGCCAGGTTGCAGTGCCTTCCCATTGTAGAGTACAGTGTTGAGTTTATGTATTTCATGCTCTATGTACCATATATGTGATATCTCTACAGGAGTACCCAGCTATAGCAGTGTATCGGTAGTGTATTGTAACTGTGTACTGGGAGCCCAGTGGTGTTTACTGCAATATTTTGTGCAAGTGTATTTTTATACATAATGTGTGTTGTGTGATTTTGTTCGGTGAATACATATGTTATTTCACTGTGGGTGGTGTGACATTCATTGCAGACTACTGAAAGGTGTACCATGCTGTGATGTGTAGTGATACTTCTTAGTACAACAAGACCTTGGGTGAAATCTTTATTTGGTGTACAAATTAAGGATTCAGTGAGAGTTAATTGAGGGAAATTAACTACACCAAAGACAGCCCATTGCTTGATGAGGGAACTGTAGTGTTGAGACAGGATAGAGATTAACGTAATACGTACGGGTGCAATTAGTGGGACAGGTAATTGGTCACTCTAGCTAATTAGTGTAATTAGCATCGGCTTAGTGACTTCACACAGTTGACTGACTGTCGGGATGGTGACGGTCTCGGTGTTAACGTATATTGCTTTTGACTAATTATCTGTCCATGGGACGGCTAATTAGTGGCTCAAGTTAATTGTGGGAAATTAACGTCACAGGGTTTTGACTGACTGTCGGAGGGCGAAATCAATTGAGCTAGCATAATTCTTTGGATTAATTATATCTATCTGTGAGATAGTTGATTAAGCACTCAAAGTTAATTAGGGTAATTAATGCACTCCACTTTATGAATTCACAGAATTTGATGAGACCTGCTTAGGAACTGTGGAGAGTAACGTAATACGTGTAGCATTAATTAACGGTCCGTGGGACAGTTAATTCCTCGAGTTGCCTATGCGTCCCCGAGGGATACATAAATTTTAGTAAAGGAAACACTGAACCCTGTATGACACATGGGCCAAAATTACCATTACCACAGTCATCCATTTCTGTACTGACCATTGCCACATGAGCATACTTAGCCAACAAAATCATCGTGCTGCCCTAGGATAACACCGGAGGGTTCAGTAACACTTCAAAATAGTCCAACACCACCTCCAGGCGGTCCACACACTTACCATTATGTTCCTGAATAAACAAAACATCCAACTTTTGAAAGCGGGCCACTGAGAGATGCTGAGGCTGCTTCAGACTGCAGTCAAACCATTGCAGAAGACTCCCGACTCCATCCCCTGCAGCCTCTGGGGAGGAGAGCCACAGCAACAGGCTCAAGTGCAGAACTCTTCTGATGCATAAATATCAGAGCGTTCCCTGCCGACTGCATTGTTCCCTCTCCACAACGAAACCAAGCCTCATCTTGTGTATTACCAGGTTGCATACCACTGTCAGGAGGTACAGGGACAACAGCATCCATCATAGGCACCACACTGCATCAGGCTGATCATCCGCAGCTGGCGGAACCAATGTTTCACATAACATCCACCAACGTGTTATACCTTTGACTAGTGATGCAGCGGAACAGTTTGTGTGACAGACGTATGCGATCCAATGATCTTTGTGTTGGTGCGGGGGCTCTCGTT
>WNGS01063792.1:0-22911 GCA_020271785.1 Procambarus virginalis | reverse complement strand
GACGTAGGCCTGGTAAGTGTTGACGTAGGCCTGGTAGGTTTTGACGTAGGCCTGGTAGGTGTTGACGTAGGCCTGTAGGTGTTGACGTAGGACTGGGAAGTGTTGACGTAGGCCTGGTAAGTGTTGATGTAGGCCTGGTAAGTGTTGATGTAGGCCTGGTAGGTGTTGACGTAGGCCTGGTAAGTGTTGACGTAGACCTGGTAAGTGTTGACGTAGGCCTGGTAAGTGTTGACGTAGGCCTGGTAAGTGTTGACGTAGGCCTGGTAGGTGTTGACGTAGGCCTGGTAGGTGTTGACGTAGGCCTGGTAGGTGTTGACGTAGGCCTGGTAAGTGTTGACGTAGGCCTGGTAAGTGTTGATGTAGGCCTGGTAGGTGTTGACGTAGGCCTGGTAAGTGTTGATGTAGGCCTGGTAGGTGTTGACTAGCCTGGTAAGTGTTGACGTAGGCCTGGTAGGTGTTGATGTAGGCCTGGTAGGTGTTGACGTAGGCCTGGTAAGTGTTGACGTAGGCCTGGCAAGTGTTGACGTAGACCTGGTAAGTGTTGACGTAGGCTGGCAAGTGTTGACGTAGACCTGTAAGTGTTGACGTAGGGATGTTTTCTTTAATTTGGTTATTCTCTGGCATAGATTATCAGCGGACCAACCACCTATCACTTATGATAATTATTCTTGTGATTATTTTCACAATGTTTTGCAAATCGCTTGCCAGAATTTTTTTATATACCGTTTTCTGAGGTGGGGGGGGGGGAGCCCCGTTGGCTCTCTGAAGCAACCAAACTGACTTGTGCCATGTTAGCACTTTCGCTGTTCCAGAGCGATCGCTCCACCTTTACTAGTGGTTTGGGGCGTTCCGCAGGAGCACGCGGTAATACTGAAAAGTGTATACTGTACTCTTTTTCAACTTTGTCACCTTAATTCTCGTCCTAGGTTTTCAATTTTATATCAATGTGTTCGCAATAGAATGCTCTACAGGACTAAAAGCATATATACTCCAAAAGCCCGGCTTACCGCCCACAGCAAACAGAGAAAGTGAGAGTGAGTTACCCGGGAGAGCGCAAGAGCGATAAAATATGTACACTTTTCACTTTGGTCACCTCAATTTTCGTCCTAGGTCTTTCATTTTGGTATCAATGGGTTCGAAATAGAATTCCCAACGGGAGTATATGCATATAATGTCAAAAACCGTGGCGTGCTCCACCCGCCGACGTGACAAAAGCAGGCCGTGGTTACCCAGAAGAGAGCAGGGAGGCGCGCCCGGCATTCCATTAGAGAGTGCGGTAATACTGAAAAGTGTATACTCTTTTCAACTTTGTCATCTCAATTCTTGTCCTAGGTTTTTCAATTGACATCAATGTGTTTCCAATAGAATTCTCCATGCGATTAAATACATATGAAGTCCGAAAGCCCGGCGTACCTCCCGCACAAAACAGAGAGAGTGAGTGTGTGTGTTACCCGGGAGCTCTAAAGAGCAATGAAATGTGTACACTCTTTTCACTTAGTCTTTCATTTTGGTAACATTGGGTTCGCAATAGAATTCCCTACAGGAGTATATGCATATATAAAGTCAACAAGTCCGGCGTACCACCCACAGCAAACAGAGAAAGTGACAGCGCGTTCCCCCATGAGCGCTCATCAAGAGTAATAAAATGTGTTTACTCTTTTCAACTTTACCTCAATTCTCATCCTAGGTCCTTCATTTTGGTATCAATGTATACACAATGAAATTCCTACAGGAGTACTGTATAGGCATATAATGTCCAAAACCCCAGCACACCTCTCCCGCATCCAAGATGAAAGCAGGCCAAATTTTTTATATTTTTGACGCCATACTTCATCACTAGTGGAAATAAGGTACTAAAATTTTGACTCCATAAGGTATCAACTTCGTCATGCGTGGGCGAAAGTATTAGTTTGGTGCCTTCAGTCCTTGGAGTTTGTGTTCCTGCCAAGGGCCAAGAGCCAGAACCTGGCCCCCTCAGAGAAGTGCAGGGAGCAATGGCTCTATGAGCTCTCTATATTTAGAATTTGTCATGTTTGCCACTGACCAGGATACCTCCAGAAAGGTAGGCAAGTTATTACGAACCACTAACTGGTTAAAATTGCAACCTACGTCCGAACAGAGGCAAAGAACTCCCCCCAATAGGAAACAACGAAACAAGCAACATGTCATCCAACCAGCATGCCTGTTTGTTAGCGCCTCCCCCTCCCCCGAAGTGGGAGAGGAAACCCCCGTTTAGGCGAGCAGGCTGCACCACGCTCAGTTCATCGATTGATATGCCAGGTGTTGAGTGTCTTGTCTGGCCTCAAGTTATTTGTCTGGCTTTGCATTTGTGGCTTTGCCAGCTGTGTGTGTAATTACCTAAGTAATTACCTAAATGTAGTTACAGGATGAGAGCTACGCTCGTGGTATCCCGTCTTCCCAGCACTCTGTCATATAACGCTTTGAAACTACTGATGGTCTTGGCCTCCACCACCTTCTCACTTAACTTGTTCCAACCGTCTACCACTCTGTTTACAAAACTGAATTTTCGTATATTTCTCCGGCAGTGTGTAATTACCTAAGTGTAATTACCTAAGTGTAGTTACAGGATGAGAGCTACGCTCGTGGTGTCCCGTCTTCCCAGCACTCTTTGTCATATAACGCTTTGAAACTACTGACGGTCTTGGCCTCCACCACCTTCTCACTTAACTTGTTCCAACCGTCTACCACTCTGTTTACAAAACTGAATTTTCGTATATTTCTCCGGCAGCTTTGTTTCGTTAGTTTAAATCTATGACCTCTTGTTCTTGAAGTTCCGGGTCTCAGGAATTCTTCCCTATCAATTTTATCGATTCCTGTTACTATTTTGAATGTAGTGATCATATCACCTCTTTTTCTTCTATCTTCTAGTTTTTGCATGTTTAATGCCTTTAATCTCTCCTCATAGCTCTTGTCCTTCAGTTCTGGGAGCCACTTAGTGGCATGTCGTTGTACCTTTTCCAGTTTGTTGATGTGCTTCTTAAGATATGGGCACCATACAACCGCTGCATATTCCAGCTTTGGTCTAATAAAAGTCGTGAACAATTTCTTTAGTATTTCTCCATCCATGTATTTAAAAGCAATTCTGAAGTTAGAAAGTGTAGCATAGGCTCCTCGCACAATGTTCTTAATGTGGTCCTCAGGTGACAGTTTTCTATCTAAACCACCCCTAGATCCTTTTCTTTATCAGAATTCTTTAAAGATTTCTCACATAATTTATAGGTTGTGTGGGGTCTATGTTCTCCAATTCCACATTCCATAACATGGCATTTATTCACATTAAATTCCATTTGCCAAGTGTTGCTCCAAATACTTATTTTGTCCAGGTCTTCTTGAAGGGCATGACAATCATCTAGGTTTCTTATCTTCCCTATTATCTTAGCATCATCAGCAAACATGTTCATGTAATTCTGTATTCCCACTGGTAGATCGTTTATGTAGACAATGAACATTACCGGTGCAAGAACTGAACCCTGAGGTACTCCACTCGTGACATTCCTCCAATCCGATACCTTGCCTCTGATCGTGGCCCTCATTTTTCTGTCAGTTAGGAAATTTTTCATCCATGTTAGTAGCTTACCTGTCACTCCTCCAATATGTTCCAGTTTCCAGAACAACCTCTTATGGGGAACTCTGTCGAAAGCCTTTTTTAGGTCCAGATAGATGCAGTCAACCCAACCATCTCTTTCTTGTAAAATCTCTGTGGCTCGATCATAAAAACTGAGCAAGTTCGTTACACAGGATCTTCCAGATCGAAAACCATACTGTCTGTCTGATATTATATCGTTTTCCTCCAGGTGTTCTACCCATTTAGTTTTAATTATTTTTTCCAATATTTTGACTATTACACTTGTCAATGATACAGGTCTATAATTAAGGGGTCTTCCCTGTTTCCACTTTTGTAGATTGGAACTATGTTAGCCTTTTTCCACACATCAGCTACAGCTCCTGTACACAGGGATGCCTGAAAAATCAGTTGAAGTGGAATGCTGAGCTCAGGTGCACATTCTCTCAGAACCCATGGTGAAACTCCATCCGGACCAACTGCTTTGTTCTTACCTAGCTCCTTTAGCATTTTTTCCACTTCGTCTCTAGACACCTCTATGTGCTCTATGTTGTTCTCTGGAATTCTTATTGTGTCTGGTTCCCTAAAGATTTCATTTTGTACAAACACACTTTGGAACTTTTCGTTTAGTGTTTCACACATTTCCTTTTCATCTTCCGTGAATCTATTTCCCATTTTCAACCTCTGAATATTATCCTTTACCTGCAATTTGTTGTTTATGAATTTATAGAATAGACCTGGTTCTGTTTTACATTTGTCTGCAATCCCTTTTTCAAATTTCTTTCTGCCTCTCTCCTCACTGCCGTGTAGTTGTTTCTCGCATCTTTGTATCGCTGGTATGTTTGGGGGTTCGGCCTCTTCCTGTATTGGTTCCAATTTTGTGTCTTTTGGTCTCTAGCCCTCTCGCAATTTCTATTGAACCAATCCTGTTTTCTAGTTCTGCATCTCTGTTTTGGTATAAATTTTTTGTGCCTTTATCATATATTTCACAAAACTTGACATACATCTCATTCACTTCCTTGCCTAGCATCAAGTCTGTCCAATTATACTCACTAAAAAAATTTCTAAGGTCACCATAATGTCCTCTCCTGAAGTCTGGTTTCTCAACTGCTTCAACCTCTTTATTTTCTTCCAGCTTATAACGCATTGCATACTTTATTCCCAAAAAGACATGGTCACTTTTACCCAAGGGAGGAAGGTACTGAATGTCAAATATCTCTTCCTCCTTCCTGGTAAATATCAAATCTAGCATGGAGGGAACGTCCCCTTCCCTCATCCTCGTAGCTTGTTTAACATGTTGATACAAGAATGTTTCCAGGATGAGGTCTACAAATCTACAGGTCCAAAAATCTTCTGTTTTAGCTTCATATGCTTCCCAGTCTATGGATTTCAAGTTGAAGTCACCGACTATCAACAGTCGTGATCTATCGTTATCCGCTCTCGCTATAATCTCTCTCATTATTGTTATAAGACCTTCTCGTTTACTATCTAGCTCCTCCTTTGACCATGTGCTGCTTGGCGGTGGACTATATGCATTTATTATCATTAGTTTATCATCCTCATGGCAGATCTCTAGTGCTATTATGTCAACTTCTTGTGGATTGGCAGTCATTATTTCCTTCACCTTTAGGTGTTCTTTTACCAGCACAGCAACGCCACCGCCTTTCCTAATTTTTCTGTCCCGTCTCCAAATTGAGTAGCCCCTTGGGAATATGACCTCATTTAAAATAACATCTTCAAGTTTTGTCTCCGTGAGTGCAACAATGTCTGGTGTCTGCAGCTGTATTACATCACTTAACTCCAGTATCTTCGACCTTACTCCATCTATGTTGGTGTATGCAATCTTCAGGAACTTGTTCCCCCTCTCCTTATTCTTCACTCCTCCTCTCTCTATTGATTTTGTTGGTTTGCCTTTATGTACCACTTTACTGGTTTGCCTACCCCTAACACTTTGTAGAAAAAGAATTGATTTCTTCTTCATTCCTGTTCTCATTTAAACGTTTTGCCTCGGCGAGGTTCAGTTTCAGCTTCTCTCTGTCTTCTTTGAAAGATCTCGTCTTAACGACCACCCTTTCCCATCCTCATCACTTTGCAATTTTCTAGCATTCCTTAGTACTTCTTCCATCTGTTTGGCACCGTTTAGGGTGATCCTCAAAGGTCGATCTTTCCCTTTTACGTACCTGCCTATTCTCCTGTAGTCGCACACATTCTCTCTACGAGGCCAACAATTTTATCTACTACTTTAGCTTCTTCGACAGCTCTTTCTGACCTAGATGTTATCTCCTTTTCTTTGCAACCAAAAATGATCAGGGACTTACTCCGATCAACTGTGTTTTGCACCAACTTCGGGTTAGATGCCAATTCTTTTCTCACTTCTAGCCTAATGTTTGTTTTATCTTGGTTGCTGCAGTGTTTGACTTCCTTTACAGCTTCTTCAATTCTTTCCTTCTCCTTGGCCACTTGTGCATAGGTGAGTTGCATATCTTTCTTGCACTGTTCTATACCCTGTGTAACTTCCTCCATCTGTGCTGACAAAAGCTGTTTCTCCTGTTGAATTTCCTTGCCTAACCTATTGTAGTCATTTAGGCTTAAATTTACTTTAACTTCTTCCAAAGCTATTTTTAAGAGTTTATTTTCTTCTTCCATGTCTTTGCAATTTGTTTCCAATTGATTCTTATCCTTGCGCAAGTCTTTCACTATATCCTCAAGACATAAAACTTTGCTATTCAAATGGTCATTACTTTCTTTCAATTTACGAATTATTTCTACATGAGAGTTCACAATACTATCTAAATTTACCAACTTGTTATGTAGACTGCTAATATCAATGCTTTCTTCATTGAATCCCTCAAAATCAAGCTCTGTTTTGTTTTTCCACTTGCCATTGGCCATCTTGAATGTTGTTCTCTGCACTGTAAACACTAGGGGCAACTTTTTCTCATCCGATTTTTCACTTCCCTTAGCACATTCCTGTTATCTCACCTATTTTTCAAGAGCACTATACCTTTATGTTCTCTGGGACACCACTCACTATCATCAACCTGTACTACAATACTTAGGATTGTTGAAATATGCTGGAGCTCCTCTGCTGCAAGTGTTGACCCTGGGGGTGTCACCTTTTGGNTTCGAGCGGGAAGATCGTGCCTCTCACAGCTACTTGAGCATACGACAAAGTCACTGAGGCATTAGAAGGAAAAAACAGAATGCTGATATGATCTACACGGACTTCGCAAAGGCTTTCAATAAATGTGACCATGGCGTGTGATAGCACACAAAATGAAGTCAATGGAATAACCGTAAAGTAGGACGCTGGATACTCAGTTTTCTGTCAAAACAGGACTCGGCAAGTAACGGTCAACCATTAAATCTAGTCCAAGTGCAGTTAAAAGCTCTGTACCTCAGGGTACAGTCCTTGCACCGCTGCTTTTCCTTATTCTCATATCAGATATAGACAAAAATGTAAGTCACAGCTCTCGTATCATCCTTTGCAGATGACACAAAAATCAGTATGAAATTACCTCGGCTGAAGACATTGAAAAACTTCAGCTGATATTAATAAAGTTCGACTGGGCATCTGAAAATAACATGATGTTTAACCCTTAATATGCTCGGGGTCTAATATCCTGCTATCTGCACAGGCGCATGTCATTTTGAAAAAAAAAAAATTATTCTTCCTAACCTGTAATTTGTGTTCACTGATCACGGGAAAAATAATAAAAAATCGTAAGTGCCATATATTGCCCGCTATTGGGCGGGGAAGTCTGGCAAATTATAGGCGCTGACTCAGCATGCGTCCCAGCCGGTCTGTTGCTCGCCAGCTGTCAGGCCAGAGTTGCCACAAGAGATAATTACCTAATTATTTCAATGTCTCTGATTGATGTTTCTAGTTTTCTGGGGGGAGCCCCGTCGGCTCCCCGGAGCTATCCCAGGCTGATATGCTAATTTCAGACTTTGGCATCAGTCATGTGTATGGAGTTCTTAGGCCTACCGGAGACCACGGCCAGAACCGGGCCCCCTCAGAGAGGCACGGGGAGCAATGGCCTATAGAAGCCCCCGTGTGGTTGGAAGCATTCTATGTCTGCCATCGACGGGACAGGCACCCAGAAAGGTAAGCGCCCCAAAACAAACCCCTATTCTGGTTAAATTGCTACCAAAATCCGAACTAGTGGATAGAACTCCCAAACAGAAAACAAGCAAACTAGTGTGACGTCACACGTCACCGCGCCGCTGTCTGCGCAGCTCCCCCCTCCCCGGGAGGGGGAAGGTGGAGCCCCAGACCTCCCACGCCGGCTATCCACCCACCAGTTCTTCGGCTGATGCTATAGGCACCGGTTATGTGCTCCGGCTCCAGTGGTTGTTTCAGCACTGCACCTAGAGTGTGGTGTCTGTTTTCTAGGTGGTGCGCGAGCCGGGAGTGTTTCTCCAGTACTCGGGCTGCATGCGCCTAGGGTTCCCTTCCCTAGGTGCCCTGTAAGTACTGCCCTTGGGACTTGGGGCCACCTTCCACAAGTTCCTTGGGGTCTGCCCCTGCTAGGCCGTTTACTGCTTGGTTTTCGGCCGCTCTTTGTGTGCTCGGGTGTTCTGTCTCCCTTGTTCGCCTTAGAGTAAGGGGCAGTTTTTGCACTGGTGGGGCGCAGGGTACTGTGCAGCTTGTCTTTTCCCAATCATAGCGGCCGGCTCTGTTCCGCTTGGGTACGCTGTCCTCTTGCGGGGTTTTCTTTTTCTTTTTGTTTATCTACCTGGTGGGGGGGTCTGCCTTCGTTCTTGCCCCTGGTGTCCCTTGTGTTCTGAGTTTCTGGTGGTACCCCCTGCTAGGTCCCCGTGAGTGTACACGTCCCGGGGGTTCAGCTCTTAGAAAGTGTTTCTCTTGGCGGCAGTATGGGGTGTTTTGGCGGTCCTTCCTTTTCCTGTACCTTCTTAGGTGGTTCCTCTTGTTAGCGTCGGCCTGGTTTTTTGGTGGGGGTTGGGGGCCGTCGTCGTGCCACATACTGTCGCCTCTCTTTTTGTGCGGCGCTGGCGGAGTCGCTTTGGCTTGCTTTCGGTCTTGCTTCTACACCGCTTAGTAAGCTGTCTTGTGCTTCATTTCCCCTCCGGCCTGTTCGTGCGCCGCTTGCACCATCCTGGTTTCTGGTCAGCGTGCTCTGTCTTCTCCTCGGTTGGTAGTGCCTCTTCGGTTCCGGTTGGTTTTTCGTCGGCTCTTTTCCTTTTGGGCTTTGCCTCTGGGGGTCGGGTCGCTGTGTTCCTGCTCCTTTGGTTTTAGCGTTTTGGTGTTTGGGTGGTGTCCGCCTCCCGGTTCCGTCCCTTTGATCTTCCTCTGTGGGTAGTTAGCTCCGGGGAGCCGACGGGGCTCCCCCCAGAAAACCAGCGTTGAATGTAATGAAACGCCATTTTCTGGGTGAGTCCCGGAGGCTCCCCGGCAACCCTCCCTCCCTCCGGTCGGCGGTTTTTCGCGTGTCTTGACATCCAGCCTCAGAACTGATGGGTGGATAGCCGGCGTGGGAGGTCTGGGGCTCCACCTTCCCCCTCCCGGGGAGGGGGGAGCTGCGCAGACAGCGGCGCGGTGACGTGTGACGTCACACTAGTTTGCTTGTTTTCTGTTTGGGAGTTCTATCCACTAGTTCGGATTTTGGTAGCAATTTTAACCAGAATAGGGGTTTGTTTTGGGGCGCTTACCTTTCTGGGTGCCTGTCCCGGTCGATGGCAGACATAGAATGCTTCCAACCACACGGGGGCTTCTATAGGCCATTGCTCCCCGTGCCTCTCTGAGGGGGCCCGGTTCTGGCCGTGGTCTCCGGTAGGCCTAAGAACTCCATACACATGACTGATGCCAAAGTCTGAAATTAGCATATCAGCCTGGGATAGCTCCGGGGAGCCTCCGGGACTCACCCAGAAAATGGCGTTTCATTACATTCAACGCTGGTTTTTTTGCTGTAATATTATCAATAGTGTGTGGTTTGATATATTTATATAATAAAATGAGTGAATCATTGCTGTACTCAAAAATATGGTGTGCATATTGTTGATTCAGTTATGTTCATCAATCAGTGAACAAATACTTTGTCGGTTATTACACTATAAGCACAGGTTATATATAAGTATCTGCATGTTTTGTTCACTATAACGAACCACTAAGTAGCTATTATGAGTCAAAAGTAACAAGGAGTGACCGCCGTGTACCAGCCAGCCACTCCCGCCCTCCCTCCAGTCATCTGACTCGCCCACATTCTCCTCCCACAATACTGTTTTTGCTATAATTCACTATATACAGACGGTATATATAAGTATCTACATGTTTTGTTCACCATAACTGTACATCTAAGCTTATATGGTGAGTAAAGTCACAAAGACATAGGACCTAACACAGTCAGCTGATGGCTGCCTCCCTCAAGGCCAGACGCACTAATATTTCTCCTCCAACAATACTGTGTGGTGTTATTATGCTATATACACACATTATAAATAAATATCTACCTGTTTTATTCACCATACTTGTACAAATAAACTGGTATGGTGCCCAAAGACCATCGTGGTAACCAGTAAACAACACCGTCGTCTGCACGGTGGCGTCATGCAGACGACGCCACCGCCCTCACCAAAATGGCGGCTCCAAACCTCTCTTGCTGTTTATACCCTCTATACACACGTTATATATAAGTATCTACATTTGTGTTCACTATAGCGAACCACTAAGCTGGTATGCTGAGTGCAGTCAATAGCAGGTGGCCACACACAGTCAGAAAACATCGCCACCACCCTCCCTCCCACAGCATTACTCCTCCCTCCATGGCGCACAGCGCTAAATATCATCGCAATCCTGCTATTATCAGAACCCTGGTCAGTTTTATCACAGTCAGGGGTCTTCTGTAATAATATCATCGCTACATAATAGCATGAACAAGTATATTTTAGCATTTTTAGGCGATGCTGTGGTCACAAGCTGAACAGCAGTGCTGTTAGCTCATGCTGCATGCGTCAGGCTTGGTTGCTCACTCAGTACTGAGACCAATAACACCCGGGTGTTTGGCCCACGATTTTTTTTAAAAATGGCGTCTGTTTACAAGAGCCCTGATGAAGGTGTGGTGAACCCCGTGTATCCGCGGGCCGTTTAAATCTTGCGTAGTAGTCCAACACATCATATGACGTGATGCGCAGTTGACTGGTAAAACGCCTAGCATGTCATATGATGTAATGCGCACTTTAAGGGTTAACAGTGATAAATTCCAGGTACTCGGGTACGGTAAAAATGAGGACCTAAACATAATACAGGGTATAAAACACAATCAAATGTACCCATAGTAGGAAAACAGCATGTAAAGGATTTGGGAATAATGATGTCTGACGACCTAACGTTTAGGGAGCATAACCAAGCAAATATTGCAACAGCCAGAAAAATGATAGGATGGATTACGAGAACTTTCAAATCCAGGGATCCCATCACAATGGTTGTACTCTTCAAGTCACTTGTGTTGTCCCGTCTTGAGTACTGCTCAGTACTCACTTCCCCCTTCAGAGCAGGAGAGATTGCGGAAATGGAGGGAATACAGAGAACATATACGGCACGCATAGACGCGATAAAGCACCTAAATTATTGGGATCGTCTCAAAGCCCTCCAAATGTACTCACTAGAAAGAAGACGAGACAGATATCAAATAATTTACACCTGGAAGATACTGGAGGGCCAAGTACCAAATTTACATAGTAAAATAACAACGTACTGGAGTGAACGATATGGAGAAAATGCAGAATAGAACCAGTGAAGAGCAGAGGTGCCATAGGCACAATCAGAGAACACTGTATAAACATCAGAGGTCCGCGGTTGTTCAACACCCTCCCAGCAAGCATAAGAAATATTGCCGGAACAACCGTGGACATCTTCAAGAGGAAACTAGATTTATTCCTCCAAGGAGTAATTACCTAAGTGTAATTACCTAAGTGTAGTTACAGGATGAGAGCTACGCTCGTGGTGTCCCGTCTTCCCAGCACTCTTTGTCATATAACGCTTTGAAACTACTGACGGTCTTGGCCTCCACCACCTTCTCACTTAACTTGTTCCAACCGTCTACCACTCAATTTGCGAAGGTGTGCCGGACCAACCAGGCTGTGGTAGGTATGTGGGCCTGCGGGCCGCTCCAAGCAACAGCCTAGTGGACCAAACACTCAGAAGTCAAGCCTGGCCGTGGGCCGGACTTGGGGAGTAGAAGAACTCCCAGAACCCCATCAACCAGGTATCAACCAGGTATCAACCAGGTTAGCAGCGCCCTGCCTGGGACAACCTGAGCGCGAGTCCTCTTAACCCTTCCACTGCTCAGGGGTCCTGAGGACATTTACACCCCTGTGCGCAAGAAAAAAAAAATTCAACATTTTTTTTTTCGTCTTCTAAACATGTTAATTTGTGTCCCCTGAGCACGGGAAAAAAAAAATCGTAGGTGATACATTTTGGGCGCAATTGACCGACGAAGTCTGGCAAAAAGTGGGCGTTGACAGAGCGGTCGTCAGGGCCGGTCAGCGTCACCCGCGCTGACAGGTGGGAGTTGCCACAAAGATATTATTACCTAATTGTTTCAATGTCTCCGATTGATTTTTTCTTAGTTTTTTTGCAGTAATATTAATTAATAGTGTGTATTGTAATATATTTATAATAAAAGCGGTGAATAATCGCTATACTCAAAAGTATGGTGTGCATATTAGTGATTCAATTATTATGTTCATAAAACAATAAACAAATAGTTTTGCTGCTATTACACTATACACAGGTTATATATAAGTATCTGCATGTTTTGTTCACCATAACGAACCACTAAGTTGGTATTGAGAGTCGAAAAACAACAAGGAGTTACTGCCACACACCAGCCAGCCACTCGCTGCCACTCCCTCAATACACGCACTAAATTTTCTACCCCAACAATACCATTTGTAGTGTTATTACACTATATACAGATGTTATATATAAGTATGTATATATATTGTTCACCACAACTGTACAACTAAGCTGATATAGTTAGTTCAGGCACTAAGAGTCATCGCTATACACAGCTGGCGGCTGGCGGCTCCCTCACTCATTCAAGGTCACATGCACTAAACTTTCTCCTCCAACAATACTGTTTGCAGTGTTATTACCCTATATACACATATTATATATAAGTATCTACATGTTGTATGCACCGTAACTGTACACCTAAGCTTGTAGTGCGCTCAAAGAGCATAGTGGCCACCCTCTAAACAGCTAGACAAATTGTGTAGACGACGTCACCTCTGTCACCTAAATGACTCCTCCCAGCATAATCCTTTTGCTGTTATACACTAATACACACATATATTTAAGTATCTACATTTGTGTTCACCATAGAGAACCACTGAGCTGGTATGGTGAATGTAAACAATAACAGGTGGCCACACAGTCAGTAAACGATGCTGTCTCCCTCGTCTCTCAGCATCACTCCTCCCACAGCGCTAATTATTACAACAATCCTGCTATTATCACAACCCTGGTTATTTATATCACAGTCAGGGGTCATCTGTAATATTGTCATCGCTAAATAATAACAATTATATATTTATTTGACATTTTTCGGCGATGCTGTGGTCACAAGCTGAACAGCAATGCTGTTCACTCATGCTGCATACACCAGCCTTGGTTGCTGCAACAGTGCTGTGCCTCTCACACCGGAGAATATTGCCCACAATTTAAAAAAAAAAATGGCGTCTGTTTACAAAAGCTCTGAGGAAGCTAATGTGAACCTTGTGTAGCCGCGGGCCATTTGAATCGGGCCTGGCACCCTATGGCATATATATACACCATGCACACATGGGACATGTTACTCAGGGTATATATACGCCATGCGCAGTTTAAGAGTTAAAGTAAACGCTCGGGGACCTGGAATCCCCTAGGGGGCGCGTGGGTCCGATGGATGTGACCCCGGAGTCCCCGCTCGCTGTGTGCGAGTTTGAGGGTTGCTTGGTCCCCTGTTCGGGGTGACCCTCATTGTTTTACCTCTGCCACGCGGCCTGTTGGGTCGGTGATACTTTCGACCCTGAGTCCTGTGAGTGTTGCTGCTTGCTTGCGACTCAATTTACCCAATCCTCTGATGATTCTATTCAGGTACAGGTGGCGCGTGCGTTGCAAGCTCGGTTACTCTGTTGCAACGCGCTCGGTGGTTGCTCACCCGGATGCCCCGGGGCTGCCCCGTTTTGCTTTTCGAGACCCGGACTTGGGGTGGGGTCGCTTTGATCCTGGTTCAGTCCGCACCTCCTTGTCCTTCCCCTTCTGTTCGTTCTGGTCCCCCTCCCCCTGCTTCCGGCCCCGAAACGTCTGAGGGTTTCGGAGTTGGAGCAGGGGTTGCTTGATCTCGAGACTCGGACAGCTTCGGGGGTGCCCCTTCCGGGGGGGGGGGGGGGGAGCGGCAGAGGCATTCGAGTCTTGTCTCCCGGCTGAAGCTTTGGGTCTGACAGTGGGCCCCTTCCTTCCAGCTTTACAGCTGCTCCGTCCTTGTCTTGTGGGGGTCGGGGCTTGGGGAGAGGACTCGGCCCGGGTCCTGCGGTGAAGGACCTCGAGGCTGGGGAGGAGCTGACTTGGGGGCCTTGGGCCCCGCTGGACCCCGCCTGGGTTTTTCTTCCCTCTGAGCGGGGCTTATTGTTACAAGGTGTGGGGTTTTCTTTTCCCCCCCTCTGCGTACGAGTTGGATTTGGTGTCGGCCCCTCCCGGGTTCGGTTCCGTGTTCCCCTGGGTACATCGGTTCCGTTTTCCGGAGGTTTTCGGCTTATCGCATCCAACCTGTGGTGTGGTGCGAGCAGCCTTTGCAGCTTACCTCCTGCGTGACCGGATTTTGCCTCGGAAATGGATCCATCCGAATTCAGGTTTGGGACTTCGTTCCCTTTCTGGCTCCGTTACAGGTTTCGGAGTCTTCCTGGCTAGCGGACTGCCCCTTGTTTGCTCTGGATTCCTGGCATTCCTTCTGTCGTTCCCGCACGCTGGAGTGGCGGGAAGCTTCCACGGTGCTTCAGGTTTTCCTGGGGGGCGAGCTTGAGTACCTGAATGAGTGCTTGTTTGCCCCTGCCCTTCCCCGCGATGTGGGCGTTTTTCAGCCCATGTGCAGGTTCCCACCTTTTCGGTGGCGCTCATAGCGGAGGACTTGCGCGCCCAGGGCCTTTTGGTTTCGGCCTTGCTGTTCTTTTCCCTCCTGGAGTGTCCTCGGATTGGCTCGTGGAGGATGTGAGGACGCTTGGGTCCGTCCCGGGGTCCGGCGCCGTCCTCGGCGGCGCGTTCGTCGGCTGCCTTGTTGAAGCTTTTCGCGCCGATTTTGCGGGATGCGGTTTCCCTGTTTTATGCTTCCGGTCTTGCGTGTCAGCAGGCGGTGCTGGGTTCCTCCGTGGAATCTGCTTGGGCTCTGGCTCTTAGGCGGTCTTCACCTTTTGTCCTCTTCTGTTTGAGGAGTCGGCCGTGGCGCAGTTTATTCAGGCTGCGTTGTCGGCTTGTCGTCCGTGTCGGATTTGTTGGTTTTCCGGGGGTCCCGCGGTGGGTCTTCCCGGAAGGGTCGTGCCAGGGCTCGGGGTTCCTCCGTCGTGGTAGGCCACTGTGTCAGGTTCGGGTTCGGCTCCTGCTTCGGACCCGCCCTCGTCTGGTCGGCGCGGTGTTCGCTTTGTGCGGGGTTCTGGGTCTCGTAAGGGGTTGCGGCCCTTTCGCGGTTTGCCCCATTGACGGGGCTATGGGAGGGGGGGGGGCGGCTTGCGCTGTTTGCCCACGCCTGGTCCCACGATTTGTGGGCGTTTCGGGGCGTGTCTGTCGGCCTGCGGTGGCGTTGGGTGGCCCCCTCCCCTTGGGGGGGTCAGGGCTGGCAGGGCAGGTTTCTTCCCCTGCGCTCTGTTAGGTCATTTTGGAGTGGGTTCGCTTGGGCGTCGTCGAAACGACGTCGTCCCTCAGATGGGTTTCCCGTCTGTTCCGGTCCCGAAACGGGACTGCGCGGACCTGCGGTTCATTCGGGACTTGTCCCGTCTGATCCCCGGGTTCATTGCCCTCCTTTTGGATGACTACGCTGTCTCAGGTTCAGCTCCTTTGGAGCGGGCGCTTGGATGGTGTCCCTGGACCTCCGGGACGCTTATTGGCATGTCCCGATTCATCCGCGGTTCAGGGACTGGCTCGGTTTTGTTGTGGGGCGTCTGAGTTACCGCTTTAGTTGTCTCCCGTTCAGGTTGAACCTGGCACCTCGCATGTTCACGCGCCTTACGCGGATCGTGGTAACCCATTTGTGTCTCCTGGAGTTCGAGTGTTAGCTTACCTTGACAACTGGCTGGTTTGGGCTCCCAGCAGGTCAGCTTGCTTGCTAGCCAGGGATTTGGTTCTTTCCCAGCTCGCCGGGTTCGGTTCTTGGTGAACTGGAGGAAGTCCCATCTGGTCCCCTCTCAGGTTCGGACTTGGCTGGGTCTCGTTTGGGACTCTCGGACCGCCTCCTTGTCTCTCCCTCCGGAGTCTCTCCTGCGGCTGCGATCCCACCTTCGTCTGTTTCTGGTGGGCCCTCGGGTCACCCGGCAGTTGCTCGAGGGCTGTGCGGGAGCCTGAACTTCGCGATGGTAGTCTACCCGCCGGGTCGGGTTTGGCTTCATCGGCTGTTCTGGTTCCTTCGGGGTCACCCCTTCCGCCTCTCTCGCGATCGCTGGGTTTGACCCACGGGGGCTTTGCGTCGGCTGCTGCGTCGCCGGCTTCCTCTTTGGGTTTTTTGGGGTTCAGTGCCTTGGCGCCTACCCGAGCCCTCGCTCGATGTGTACACGGATGCGTCGTCTCTCGGCTGGGGCTTTGTGACCACTGCTCACCAGGCCGGCCAGGGGGCGTTGGGATCCGTCCTTCCGTCGAGCTCACAGCACGGTGCGGGAGTTTGCGGCAGTGTGGTTTGTTCTTCGGAGGATTTGGGTCGCCTGCGGATTGACGATTCGGCTCCATTCGGACTGCTCTCCAGTGGTTCATTGCCTGAACCGCAGGGGTTCGATGCGGTCCTTGTCTCTTTGGGGTGGTCGCTTCGGGTGACTCGTCTGCGGAGTTCTCGGGGTTTGGCTCTCCTGGCGGTTCACGTATGGGGAGTGTCCAACGTCTTGGCCGACGGCCTGTCTCGCTTCGTTCCCCGCTCCACGGAGTGGACGGTCGAAGACGTTTCCTTCCGTTGGCTTTGCCAGACGTTCGGCGCCCCGAGGTGGACCTCTTCGCGTCGGCATGGTCGCGGCATCTTCCCGTGTATGCGGCGCCCTTCCCCGATCGCGAGGCCGTCGGGGTCGATGCCTTTCGGCTAGACTGGTCGAGGTGGGGTTTCCTGTACCTCTTTCCCCTGTTTGGCTGTTACTCCAGGTCCTGACTCACTTGGAGACTTTCCAGGGGAGAGTTGTCCTTTTGGCTCCTTGGTGGCCGGCCCAGCCTTGGTTTCAGGCGCTGCTTGCTCGGTGTCCGAACCCGAGGATTTTCCCGTGGCTCCGCCTCTTTCAGCAGATCGGGCCGGTACGTCACGTGGCTGGTTCGATCTTCTCCTTGAGTCTTCGCGTATGTGTAGATGGCAGTTTATAGCATGTAATGATTGTGGATGGCAGTTTATAGCATGTAATGATTGTGGATGGCAGTTTATAGCATGTAATGATTGTGGATGGCAGTTTATAGCATGTAATGATTGTGGATGGCAGTTTATAGCATGTAATGATTGTGGATGACAGTTTATAGCATGTAATGATTGTGGATGGCAGTTTATAGCATGTAATGATTGTGGATGGCAGTTTATAGCATGTAATGTGTGGATGGCAGTTTATAGCATGTAATGATTGTGGATGGCAGTTTATAGCATGTAATGATTGTGGATGGCAGTTTATAGCATGTAATGATTGTGGATGGCAGTTTATAGCATGTAATGATTGTGGATGGCAGTTCATAGCATGTAATGAGTGTGGATGGCAGTTTATAGCATGTAATGAGTGTGGATGGCAGTTTAAAATATCAGGAATGAACTAATTATGGATGACTTTAAAAAGATGTACTAACAGTAAGGTTATTAGAATGAGACATCAATTATAGGTCCTTTCCTTGCTCCTTTCAGGTGATTATTTTTATGACCTGGACCGCAAGTATAAGCTCGAAGGCAAAGTGAGCGCTATTGACGTAGACCTGGTAAGTGTTGACGTAGGCCTGGTAGGTGTTGACGTAGGCCTGGTAAGTGTTGACGTAGGCCTGGTAAGTGTTGACTTAGGCCTGGTAAGTGTTGACGTAGACCTGGTAAGTGTTGACGTAGACCTGGTAAGTGTTGACGTAGGCCTGGTAAGTGTTGACGTAGACCTGGTAAGTGTTGACGTAGACCTAGTAGGTGTTGACGTAGACCTGGTAGGTGTTGACATAGGCTTGGTAAGTGTTGACATAGGCCTGGTAAGTGTTGACGTAGACCTGGTAAGTGTTGACGTAGACCTGGTAGGTGTTGACATAGGCCTGGTAAGTGTTGACGTAGACCTGGTAAGTGTTGACGTAGACCTGGTAAGTGTTGACATAGACCTGGTAGGTGTTGACGTAGACCTGGTAAGTGTTGACGTAGGCCTGGTAAGTGTTGACGTAGGCCTGGTAAGTGTTGACGTAGACCTGGTAAGTGTTGACGTAGACCTGGTAGGTGTTGACGTAGGCCTGGTAGGTGTTGACGTAGACCTGGTAGGTGTTGACGTAGGCCTGGTAAGTGTTGACGTAGGCCTGGTAGGTGTTGACGTAGGCCTGGTAAGTGTTGACGTAGGCCTGGTAGGTGTTGACGTAGACCTGGTAGGTGTTGACGTAGGCCTGGTAGGTGTTGACGTAGGCCTGGTGTGTATTGATAATTAGTATTGATGTAGGACCTGGTATATACTGATGTAGACCTGGTATGTATTGATAATTATTGATGTAGACCTGGTATGCACTTGCTATGTACTGATGTTGGTTTGTGGTATACTATATATTGATGTGGAATTAGTATAAATTGATGTAGACCTGGCATGTTTTTCTTTAATTTGGTTATTCTCTGGCATAGATTATCAGTGGACCAACCACCTATCACTTATGATAATTATTCTTGTGATTATTTTCATAATGTTTTGCAAATCGCTTGCCAGAAATTTTTTATATTTTTTCTGAGGGGGGGGGGAGCCCCGTTGGCTCTCTGAAGCTACCAAACTGACTTGTGCCATATTAGCACTTTTGCTGTTCTAGAGCAAACCTTTCCTAGTGGTTTTGGGCGTTCCGCAGGAGCACGCGGTAATACTGAAAAGTGTATACTCTTTTCAACTTTGTCACCTTAATTCTCGTCCTAGGTTTTTCAATTTTATATCAATATGTTCGCAATAGAATGCTCTACAGGACTAAAAGCATATACACTCCAAAAGCCCGGCTTACCGCCCACAGCAAACAGAGAAAGTGAGAGTGAGTTACCCGGGAGAGCGCAAGAGCGATAAAATGTGTACACTTTTCACTTTGGTCACCTCAATTTTCGTCCTAGGTCTTTCATTTTGGTATCAATGGGTTCGAAATAGAATTCCCAATGGGAGTATATGCATACAATGTCAAAAACCGTGGCGCGCTCCACCCGCCGACGTGACGAAAGCAGGCCGCGGTTACGCAGAAGAGAGCAGGGAGGCGCGCCCGGCCTTCCATTAGAGAGTGCGGTAATACTGAAAAGTGTATACTCTTTTCAACTTTGTCATCTCAATTCTTGTCCTAGGTTTTTCAATTTGACATCAATGTGTTTTCAATAGAATTCTCCATGCGATTAAATACATATGAAGTCCGAAAGCCCGGCATACCTCCCGCACAAAACAGAGAAAGTGAGTGTGTGTTACCCGGGAGCTCTAAAGAGCAATGAAATGTGTACACTCTTTTCACTTAGTCTTTCATTTTGGTAACATTGGGTTTGCAATAGAATTCCCTACAGGAGTATTTGCATATATAAAGTAAAAAAGTCCGGCGTACTACCCACAGCAAACAGGGAAAGTGACAGCGCGTTCCCTCATGAGCGCTCATCAAAAGTAATAAAATATGTTTACTCTTTTCAACTTTACCTCAATTCTTGTCCTAGGTCTTTCATTTTGGTATCAATGTATTCGCAATGAAATTCCTACAGGAGTACTGTATAGGCATATAATGTCCAAAACCCCAGCGCGCCTCTCCCGCATCCAAGACGAAAGCAGGCCAAATTTTTTATATTTTTGACGCCATACTTCATTACTAGTGGAAATAAGGTACTAAAATTTTGACTCCATACTTCGTCATGCGAAAGTATTAGTTTGGTGCCTTCAGTCCTTGGAGTTTGTGTTCATGCCGAGGGCCAAGAGCCAGAACCTGGCCCCCTCAGAGAAGTGCAGGGAGTATTGGCTGTATGAGCGCTCTATATTTAGAATTTGTCATGTTTGCCACTGACCAGGGATACCTCCAGAAAGGTAGGCAAGTTATTACGAACCACTAACTGGTTAAAATTGCAACCTATGTCCGAACAGAGGCAAAGAACTCCCCCCAATAGAAAACGATGAAACAAGCAACACATCATCCAACCAGCATGCCCGTTTGTTAGCGCCTCACCCTCCCCCGAAGTGGGAGAGGGAACCCCTGCTTAGGCGAGCAGGCCGCACCACGTTCAGTTCGTCGATTGATGTGCCAGGAGTCGAGTGTCCTCTCTGGCCTCAAGTTATTTGTCTGGCTTTGCATTTGTGGCTTTGCCAGCTGTGTGTGTGTGTGTGTGTGTGTGTGTGTGTGTGTGTGTGTGTGTGTGTGTGTGTGTGTGTGTGTGTGTGTGTGTGTGTGTGTAATTACCTAAGTGTAATTACCTAAGTGTAGTTACAGGATGAGAGCTACGCTCGTGGTGTCCCGTCTTCCCAGCACTCTTTGTCATATAACGCTTTGAAACTACTGACGGTCTTGGCCTCCACCACCTTCTCACTTAACTTGTTCCAACCGTCTACCACTCTGTTTACAAAACTGAATTTTCGTATATTTCTCCGGCAGCTTTGTTTCGTTAGTTTAAATCTATGACCTCTTGTTCTTGAAGTTCCAGGTCTCAGGAATTCTTCCCTATCAATTTTATCGATTCCTGTTACTATTTTGAATGTAGTGATCATATCACCTCTTTTTCTTCTATCTTCTAGTTTTTGCATGTTTAATGCCTTTAATCTCTCCTCATAGCTCTTGTCCTTCAGTTCTGGGAGCCACTTAGTGGCATGTCGTTGTACCTTTTCCAGTTTGTTGATGTGCTTCTTAAGATATGGGCACCATACAACCGCTGCATATTCCAGCTTTGGTCTAATAAAAGTCGTGAACAATTTCTTTAGTATTTCTCCATCCATGTATTTAAAAGCAATTCTGAAGTTAGAAAGTGTAGCATAGGCTCCTCGCACAATGTTCTTAATGTGGTCCTCAGGTGACAGTTTTCTATCTAAAACCACCCCTAGATCCTTTCTTTATCAGAATTCTTTAAAGATTTCTCACATAATTTATAGGTTGTGTGGGGTCTATGTTCTCCAATTCCACATTCCATAACATGGCATTTATTCACATTAAATTCCATTTGCCAAGTGTTGCTCCAAATACTTATTTTGTCCAGGTCTTCTTGAAGGGCATGACAATCATCTAGGTTTCTTATCTTCCCTATTATCTTAGCATCATCAGCAAACATGTTCATGTAATTCTGTATTCCCACTGGTAGATCGTTTATGTAGACAATGAACATTACCGGTGCAAGAACTGAACCCTGAGGTACTCCACTCGTGACATTCCTCCAATCCGATACCTTGCCTCTGATCGTGGCCCTCATTTTTCTGTCAGTTAGGAAATTTTTCATCCATGTTAGTAGCTTACCTGTCACTCCTCCAATATGTTCCAGTTTCCAGAACAACCTCTTATGGGGAACTCTGTCGAAAGCCTTTTTTAGGTCCAGATAGATGCAGTCAACCCAACCATCTCTTTCTTGTAAAATCTCTGTGGCTCGATCATAAAAACTGAGCAAGTTCGTTACACAGGATCTTCCAGATCGAAAACCATACTGTCTGTCTGATATTATATCGTTTTCCTCCAGGTGTTCTACCCATTTAGTTTTAATTATTTTTTCCAATATTTTGACTATTACACTTGTCAATGATACAGGTCTATAATTAAGGGGTCTTCCCTGTTTCCACTTTTGTAGATTGGAACTATGTTAGCCTTTTTCCACACATCAGCTACAGCTCCTGTACACAGGGATGCCTGAAAAATCAGTTGAAGTGGAATGCTGAGCTCAGGTGCACATTCTCTCAGAACCCATGGTGAAACTCCATCCGGACCAACTGCTTTGTTCTTACCTAGCTCCTTTAGCATTTTTTCCACTTCGTCTCTAGACACCTCTATGTGCTCTATGTTGTTCTCTGGAATTCTTATTGTGTCTGGTTCCCTAAAGATTTCATTTTGTACAAACACACTTTGGAACTTTTCGTTTAGTGTTTCACACATTTCCTTTTCATCTTCCGTGAATCTATTTCCCATTTTCAACCTCTGAATATTATCCTTTACCTGCAATTTGTTGTTTATGAATTTATAGAATAGACCTGGTTCTGTTTTACATTTGTCTGCAATCCCTTTTTCAAAATTTCTTTCTGCCTCTCTCCTCACTGCCGTGTAGTTGTTTCTCGCATCTTTGTATCGCTGGTATGTTTGGGGGTTTGGCCTCTTCCTGTATTGATTCCAATTTTGTGTCTTTTGGTCTCTAGCCCTCTCGCAATTTCTATTGAACCAATCCTGTTTTCTAGTTCTGCATCTCTGTTTTGGTATAAATTTTTTTGTGCCTTTATCATATATTTCACAAAACTTGACATACATCTCATTCACTTCCTTGCCTAGCATCAAGTCTGTCCAATTATACTCACTAAAAAATTTCTAAGGTCACCATAATGTCCTCTCCTGAAGTCTGGTTTCTCAACTGCTTCAACCTCTTTATTTTCTTCCAGCTTATAACGCATTGCATACTTTATTCCCAAAAAGACATGGTCACTTTTACCCAAGGGAGGAAGGTACTGAATGTCAAATATCTCTTCCTCCTTCCTGGTAAATATCAAATCTAGCATGGAGGGAACGTCCCCTTCCCTCATCCTCGTAGCTTGTTTAACATGTTGATACAAGAATGTTTCCAGGATGAGGTCTACAAATCTACAGGTCCAAAATCTTCTGTTTTAGCTTCATATGCTTCCCAGTCTATGGATTTCAAGTTGAAGTCACCTACTATCAACAGTCGTGATCTATCGTTATCCGCTCTCGCTATAATCTCTCTCATTATTGTTATAAGACCTTCTCGTTTACTATCTAGCTCCTCCTTTGACCATGTGCTGCTTGG
>WNGS01063782.1:0-18724 GCA_020271785.1 Procambarus virginalis | reverse complement strand
GCCGCCTGCTATCGCTGTATCAATCGATGATTCTGTGTTGTTTGTTAAGATGTCTCTGGTGATGGTGTGGTTGTGGGAAGAGGATTATTTGTTCCTTAATGGAGCCCTGTTGCTTATGCATCGTTAATCGCTTCGAAAGAGACGTTGTTGTCTTACCTAAATACTGAGTTCTTTGAGGCTTACAGTCCTCAAGTGGGCATTTGAAGGCATAGACGACGTTGGTCTCTTTTAAAGCGTTCTGCTTTGTGTCTGGAGAGTTCTCTATGAGTAGGTTTGCCGTTTTTTGGTTTTATAGTAAATCGCCAATTGTATCTTCTGATATTTGCCTGTAGGGATGACGTTCTTATCACAATAGCTTTCAGGACCTTTTCCTCCATTATATGAGCTGTGGAAAAGAAGTTCCTGTAAAATAGTCTAATAGGGGGTAAAGGTGTTGTGTTAGTGATCTCTTCAGAGATTGCATGGCGGAGGAAATAAAAACGGGGGAAGGAGGGCCCTGAAAAGGGATCCAATTAAAGAATGTAAATTTACCTTTAGTAATAATTATTATTTAACATTTTGGAATGGGCAATGGGGAATCCTTTATTGCCATTGCTTTCAAACTTGTACATGGACTACTTCGAAAAGAAATTTGTTTCAAAAATAGCTCCTGGGAATCATCCCATGGTTTAGATAGTTGATTATATTTTGTATATGGCCTTCAGATGTAAACACAGACGAATTTGTAGCCGATACTTAATTGACCAAGTCAACCTCTATAAAATTTTACTATGAAGACTGAAATTGATAAATGTTGCCATTCCTTATGTCCGTTATTCATAGGGACGAATTTTTCACTAAAGTTTAGTGTCTACAAAAAACCTTCGAATATAAGTTATCTTATGTTCATTATTTTCAGGGCATAGATACAATGTGAAAAGTAAATTTTTTCTTCAATGTATCTAAGAGCTCGTCGAGTTGTGAGTCCAGAATTCTTAGACGAAGAGTTTAAGAATATTGATTCGAATGGTCTCAAGCTTTGTTACCCCACTGAGTTTTTTGGAAGGTTTGCCGTAGCAAAGGGGCACGTCGTACATATTAGTAATAAGGATGCAGTGAAAGAACTTCGCTCCAAGAATTTAGTGTTATGTTATACCCTATTGTCTCTGGAAGTTGGAAATATGTGGGGCAAGGACTTTGCCAAACGTTTTAATGATACAAGTTACCTTGTTTAGCTACGAAAAATACTGTATAGGTAGCTAGTTTTGAGGAGAACAGCCCTCGTAGTAGATAATTGTGGTCTCGTTATAAAATACCTTGTTAAGACTGTAATATGTTCTATGTTTGGGGCAAACAGGCTCAGAGGATTGTGAAGGATGTTAGAAAATTCGCAAACATAAATACTCATGTAAGGACATGCCAAGTGTCTAATGTTTTGTTTGTTCACATCTGTCAGAGATGGCTCACCAAATTGGATTGGAGCATGGCTTCTTCAATAAAGAATTGTAAAAGCACCTATAACGAGAGAACATAATAGAATCTGACTTTGATACAGAGCACGACAAAGAAAATAATTTTAACATTAGCAGTGGTTTATACAAAAGGCTTAGAGTCCAGTCTTTTCAACCTAGATCACCATGTAAAGGGCGATATTAAGTAGGATCATATGGAAACCACATTTGATCTTACTAATTCATTGTAAATATTACTATCTTATAGCTATGATTTAGTACACCATAGTGTAGCCGGCTGTGTGTTGGGGTTAACTAGAATGGACCGATGCTGTCATCGGGATGGATGCCGAATAGGTGCCCGTCTGCAGTTATTGTGCGGGCTCATGCTTTGTGTCCCATATCGTACCTCACCTCACTCCACCAGTTTCTCCATGCCCGTATTTATGTCTAGTACTCGACTTGTAAAACCACTCCTTATGAAGATGTGTTAACATATGAAAGTATTTAAGGGAAGTAAAATTTCATGATCTTCCAATTTTCCTCCGTGAGTTTTGAACACTGTCATAATATGATATATAGTCTATATATATAATATATATATATAATATATATATATATATATATCTATATAGGTGTCGTACCTAGTAGCAGAACGCACTTCTCAGCACCTACTATGAAAGGCCCAATTTGACCTATAAGCCACAAGGTTATCATGAATTATTTATTTTTCAGACCTACCTAGACCCATATCTGTAACCTACTCTAACCGTAACTTTAGTCGGACTACCTAACCTAATCTAACCTATAAAGATAATAGTGTTAGGTATAGTGGTCTAGGTAGGGTTGGAGATTACGGTCGGTTCGATCATATATCTATGCTAATTTTACCTTCAGTAGACCTCATACATATGAGATCTGGAGGGGGGGAGGAGGGGGTGGAGGGGGGGGGGTGGGGGCGTTATCATTCCAGTAATGAAGACTGAGGCTCTGTATTCTATTTCTCACGAAAAAAATTAGAGAAATCAGGTCTTCTACAGTGATTAACCTAGTCCATGGGCGACAGTGGTTGAGCAGAGGCGATCAGAGTTGTCCGCGTAGTGCGACTTTTTTGAGGAAGATGAAGTCCAACCTCCCACTATTCCATTCGCCCGGCATTGAGGGTCAGCGAAAAGTTGTTCACGAAATGATTTATTGCATTACGTAGGCATAAGTCATATTGAGAACATAGAAAGGATAAGACGTGACCAGAATCCTTAGCAATAACCAACGCCCTTACAGAACATAACGTAACCTAACCACATATCTTTATAGGTTACGATTAGGTTAGGTAGCCGAAAATGTAGGTTAGGTTAGGTTAGACTAGTTAGGTAGTCATCGAAAATAACTCATTCATGTGCAAACTTGGCTTATGAGCAAATTGGGGCCTTGCATAGTGGCTGAGAGTGCGTTCGGGCTACTAGTACGACACATATATAATTATATAATATATATATCTTATTATTACTATACTATATATATATATATAATTACTATTATATATATATATACTATTGAATAAATATGACAGTGTCAAACACCCGGAGGAAAATATGAAACAGATAATTATACTTAACTTTTGTTATATAATACATCTTTCCATAAGAGGTGGTTTTGATCAAGGATATCGGAGAGGATAGCATGGACAAATAAATAGGGAGGAAGAAGTGGTGGATTGAGGTGAATGGTACTAGAGTAGGGGACACAAATATGAGACGCACACAGAACACAAAAACTGAGAGGGGCTTATGGACCATCCGATGCAGCTCCCATTCATAACCACACACAGGGCTACACATGGATATCTATAGCATAAATATTATAATATTTACAATGAATTAGTAAGACAAAGTGTTCCAATGATCCGACTGTGAAATCCCCTTTAATTGATCTATAAAAATGGATCTAAGTTTTATAAAACCACTGCTAATGTTAAATTATCACTTTCCTTTTGCTGATCGATAGATTCAGAAAGCAGATCGATATTATCAGGGTTCGTAATGTTATATTAGTGACTTTTATACAAATCGTTTTTGAAAAGCCATCTCCACAATACAATTTGAGTGAGCAATCTTCTGACAGATGAACAACACAAAACAAATTATCGAGAAATTGGCTATGGTCATTTCAGAGTACTTTTATGTTGGCCGAGTATTTCGCAGGCATATCAAAGAATCTTTAGATTGTTTGCCACTAACACGAGGCTTATTACAAAGTCATTTTACATAGGTATGTTGTTTGTATAACAGACAACCAATTATCACTACGAGGGGCTGATTCCTAAAAAGATAGCCTTACCAAACGTATTTTCGTAGGCTAAACGAATAAAATGTACATTGAAAAAGTGTGCCAACAGCCTTGCCAATTATGCTCAAATCCACGAGAAATAGGGGTAACATAACACATTCTTGGGCGAATTCTTATCACTGCATAATTATTAATAATATGACGACGTGGCTTTGCTACGGCAAACTTACTTCCAAAAAATCCAGTGGATTAACAAAGCCTGAGACCCAATAAAGTCAATATTCTTAAACTCTTCGCAAGACACTTCCTGGACGCAACACTCAGAAGGCATCTAGTACATTGAAGACAAAAAGTTACTTTTTCACATTGTATCTATGCCTGGAATAAATAATATGAACATACGATAATTATTTCGGAAGCGGTTATTTTGTGACACTAAACATTTAGTGAAAAATCGTCCCATGAGATAAGGACTCATCTAGGAATGCCAAACATTATCAATTTCAGTCATCCATAATAAATTTTATAGAGGTTACTTGGTCATTAAGCTTGCCTACAAAATCGTCTGGTTTACTCTGACCTGACGTTACAAATATCAAATCAACATTATCTAAACCATCGAATGATTCCAGGGATATTTTTGAAACAAATTTCTTTGCGAAAGATTCATGTACAAGTTTGAAAGCATATGGCGATAAAGAGATTCCCCATATGCCATTCCAAAGATATGTAAATAATATATTATACTAAAGGTAAATTATACCTTCTTAATGGACCCTTTTCACGGGCCCCTTTCCCGTGTCGTTTATTGCCTCCGCCATGCAACTCTTGAAGAGATTCACTAACACAACTCTTTACACCCCCTATTAGAACTATTTTACAGGAACTTCTTTTCCACAGCATCATAAAAGAGGAAAAGAGTCCCTGAAAGATATTTTGGATAGGACGCTCACCTACAGACAAATATCAGGAAGATACAATTGGCGATCATTACTAAAAACCAAAAAAATAACGGCAAACCTACTATGAAAACCTACTCCACACACGAAGCAGAAACTTCTAAAAAGAGACCAACGTCCATCTATGCCTTCAAATGGCCCACTGAGGACGCTAAGCTCAAAGAACTCAGTATATTGGAGCAAGGACAGATAACATCTCTTTCCAACAGCGAGTTAAGAGCATAAGCCAACAGGGGCCTTCCATTAAGGAACAAATAATCTCTCCCACAACCAACACATCACCAGAGAAATCTTAACAAAAAACACAGAAATCATCGATGATACAGCGATAGAAGGCGGCTTGACATCTTCGAGGCATGCTCACAAGAAGTCAATACGCAATTAACAGCCAATTATGCACAACTATACTCTACCCAATTCAAGACTCCACACCAATATAAAGCATCAAGAAATATGGGCCAATAGGCCTTGCAGTACTTCCATTTTCCATTTAATTTACCCATTTATTTTTGTTTCTGTGTCTGTCTTGTGTTGAAAGTTTTGTTCACCTCATCCAAAACTGTTGAACATATCACCTCAACCAAAATGCGGGTATATAGATGAAAGCCGTTTAAAATAAGCATAGTAGAACTCTGTATGTGTTTGCAGGTTATAGTTGTGTGTGTGTAAACTAAAGTCTTTGAAAATGTAATAAGTTATTACGAAACGCGTTCAAGGGTCGCATCAGCAGAAATAAAAATGAATTTTGGAGAATTGATTTTTAATTACCATGAACAGTGAAGAAACATAAGAATATGAGAAATTCGTTTTAGAATTATTAATCTTAATTCTTCGGTCATATTTAATAATATATGTTTACAAGAAGACTGCAACCAAAAAAGATATATATATATAATATATATATATATATATATAATATATATTATATATATATATTATCTATATATATATATATATATTATATATATGGAAAATAAATCAAACAAATGAACCTGTCAGTATTTTTATTGTCTCTTCAATGTCAGTTGTGTCAGATATTAATTGCTTTCAGTGCGAGGTTGCAAGGGGCAATCTGCCAGCTATCATTCACTTGATCTAGCATTCAAGTCTCCCCTTACACAAGCCATTAATTTCTTAAAAAAAAATTTTTTAGGACTCTGAACCGTAACCCCACATTCTGGCCTTGAAATTTCGGTTACATTAAGAAGAATGCATATAAATCTTTGTTTTCCTTCAAGAACATTAAGAATATAAATAAACCCTAAATGAACCCAGTTAAAATATTAATAAAATAAATATCTCTCGTTGAAAAAGTGCTATATAGTACACTCACAATTCTGTTCATTAAAAAATTAAATTATTTGTTTCTCAAAATTTGTTAGAATGCATTTTTTAAAGAATTATTAGTTTAGGCTCCAACAATTTTTACCGGATCAGAAGGATGTTTCAGATGCAATCTAGTTTTGTTAAAAAACAATTAAAAACTGAAATTAGAGTTAACATACTATGGAAAGTTGTGAGGAGGAAAATTAGTGGTAGGCTCTAGATTAACGAATATATGATTTTTTCGGGATTAGGTGTTCTTGGGTGTTGGTTGGACAAATTGAAAATGGGCTGTGAGTATATCTAGCACAAGGTCACATTCAATTAATTTCGTTTCAAATTCAAATAATAGCTTGTAATAGTGAGGCCTTATAACGTAGAGTAGTTGATGCGCAAGTCACAAAAACAAAAATGGGAGTGCATTTGACTAAAGGATTTATTGAAATATTCCCACTAGTTGGAGATATATACAAAGCGGTCTCCGTGGGCTAGGGCTTGTGCAGTTCATCGTTATTCTTTACTTCTCTATAAAGCAACAACAATTAAGCTATTGGATCCTGAAAATGAATACTCGAACCACAAGTATTTCAGTTTTGAAATTTGTGCATAAAGCACAAGGGGTTATATTTCATCTCGCATATGAGCTCTCGACCTTGCTCGGAACTGTGTCCATAAAAATACACATATATGGCACATATAGTGAGAGACAACCGGATGGGTACACGTCGCAGATCAAGTAATAACACATTCCACAGTACACTCGTGCCGATCGGCCCGGTCCTGACTGGTCGTCACTTGAAAGAGCAGCAGTTTACAGAGGGTTACTGTCGTGTACATGATGAGACTCATGTTGTGCAGTTTCTGCTCACAGCCGTGTGATGCTACTGGACGGAGCTCAGCGAAGAGAGGATGCCGTGCATTGTGCCACTCGTCACCGGGCTCAAGGAGCCACAGTGTCCCGCGATCCTGGCAACACGACTCGTCGATGTAACGTATCGGTCTCCGTCGCCCAGAGAATGTTTCTGTACGAGCGCCAAACATATGACACTGATTTAGACTGTCGATGACGCAAGACGCACGAATACACTAGCAGATGAGACTGACAGAACTAAATACTGAGCAATATATCTAATAGAATAATATCATATACGGAAAAAAGATACAAACGTATTGTTATAGCCTAGGCCTGTCATATCTGCCACACTATTTCTTACCTTATTTATTTGCCTGTCACTTCCCTCCATGTGTATTTACCCGGCCTCCATGAGAATTGGTGTCAGCACCAAGCGGCAGGACGTTTCCGTAAGCTTTTCTGTAATGTGCTCTGATATTTTGGGTATCTAATTGTAGTCAGGCAACTGTGAATGTGAGCTCAATCGTATGCAGTTATTAGTTTTTGTAGTAGAGCTTTATCCGGCCCCCCTGTGTTGGGGATGGTGATATGTTGTGTCTTCTGATTCACGACAGGACCCTGCGTTTCTTTGCTTGTTTGTCTTTGATCTTTATTGGAGGATCTTCAATCCAGCCAAGAGGCCAACATACTAATTAACAAAAGCCTACACTAGCATATGTATAGGTCATACACACAGTTTCTCACGAGAACATCAGAACATAGGTCACACGGGTATGTAATAAATTGACTACTCAGGCAGGGTAGATTCAGAATTATGAAATCACTCATAGTGTGAACGGGCGTCACACACGGTCGCCGTTTGAACCATGGTAACAGCTACACACACTAGTGAACGCACAAGAACCAGTAGATTGGAAAAGATTTTTTGCTGATGCCACCTGCTCTGAGATGTGATCGCTATGTGCAGTACATAGACTGAGTGGTCCTAATGATACATTACATAGAGGTGAAAATGTAATTTGTGATAGCTCGCATATTATAACTTTGTCATACTGCACCAAATCGACCAGATCCATCACACCACAGCATGATACCTAACTTATGATACACACACGCCATCACGCGAGAACATGTTCATACTAGAAATTTTATAAGTTATGTGACATAGGGTCGAGGGAGACACAGACTTAGACTCAGTCCGCATGCGCAACGTAGTGTTAGGACAATAATGGATATAGAATCCATAAGGCGCGTGAATGAAGGCGATTGAAGATTGGCTGTTACTACCAGCTCGAGTTAATATCACCGGCAGTACACTCACACTCTGCTACTACACGTCTGTTTGGGTACACAAGATAAATACATGTATAAGCCTGGCCTGCCGCTACGGGTAGACAAGTCCCCAAATATATCACTCACACCCCCGCGCTTCCAGGATGACCAACACAATGAGGTAGATGGAAATGATGTTACGTCATACCACTTAGCGCATGGGGGGCAGAACAAGTCAGCACAGCTTTAAGGCCGACACCCATTAACGAGTGCATTGTGTGTTCAAGAGAGTGCTTGGTTTGTCGCTTTCTATTTTGTCAGTTGACTCCCCTTGGACATTGTGTAGCTCGCATTTTTTTATTTTGGGGTTTTGATGTTCAGACGCACAGATACAGGCAGTACAGTTACGTAACACCAGGCGATCTGTCTGATGGCACACACCAGTAAACAAGAAACAATGCGCGGGTTCTTGTGTATATCAGCAGAATACTATATACACCAGAAATACACACATACGTCCCATTAGGTCAATATGTGAATGTTTCCTCACCGTTCTATCATAATATTTAATGCGAAGATCTCACCGACCTAACAAATTCACAAAGACTGAAAGCTAGTAGCATTTGTAAATATTATGATAGATATCGTGATGAAACATTCACATATGGGACATTAGACCTGAGTGTTTGGAGTAATATTGTCTTAACGGCTGAGATGGGGATACCTAACTCAAAAGTCGTCCTTAAATCTGTTGAAAACCGTATGGAAAACTAAAACATCAATTTAAAAGTAATTGAGTATTTAGATGCCAACCTACAGTAACAATTACAAACCATCTCAATGTAAAAGAAGTGTTAAGGCTAACCGTAAAGTTTGGCCACAAAACTCCGGAAGAGGCAGACAAAATTCTCATTTATAGGAAGGATAAATATCACAAAATTGTTGTCACAAACCATCTTCATGAACTCTTACAGGTTTCGTTAAGTGCTATTAACTGTAAATCACCTACCGAAGAGTAGGGGAAAGAAGAGAATTGCACGTTAGAAGTTAAAAGGAGTAGCAAAGGAATAGCGATGAGGAATAAGGGAGGTAGATGCGAAGGAGGATTTGAAACCCCCTTTTGCATGTGGAAGACCAAGTGAACAATGCTGTTATATCCTTCTCGTGTGCCGAGTCGCCCTAAGGCTGGCGTGTGTGTGTATACGTGACTAGGGTCGAGGGGCTTAACACAAAAAGACTATTAGAGGCATTAGACCGAAAGGGAGACTGCTCGAGGGATGAGAGGGAGAATGGAGTGAGAAGCAGATATGGAGGGGAGACGGGATGAGAGATGAAATATGATGCTGATAGGCAGTAGGGGAGGATGTGAGATCTGGAAGGAGTAAAAGGTAAGAGCTGTATGGGAACAGATAAAGCTGAAATAGAAATTTAAGCATTTGAGACACTGTTCTTGTAATCAATCTTTACAGCTTATGCATCAGGCATAACCCGACTATAAATAGTCTATAAGGCAAAAACAAAAACTAGAAACAAGAACACAATATAAGAAAACAGTGATTAAACAAGCGTTTTACAATTATAAGTGATTTTTTAATATATAATTAAACCCTATTTTTTATTATACTTATCAATTATTTGATGAAATTACAAAATATGGTAAATAAGCAAAACTATCAGGCACTTGAAACAGGAAATATTATAGGTAAAATGAGTGACAGTCGATTGGTAGTATCTCAAACAGACAGAAAAGTTCCGATAGGAAAGAAGATAGGTAAACAGGCAGACCAAGTAAAGAAGTAGATAGGAGAGCAGACAGGTAATTGGGCAGATTGAACGGTCCTGCACTCACATAATAAAACAATACGAAGACAAACAATTCTTACTTGTCTACGCCAGTAAATGAAAAAATTCAAGCATGAGGAAAATACTATTTATCACTTCCCTCATCTGCCTCTTCTAATTGCTTCTGCTCCTTATCTATATAGAATGCGAACGGAGATTAATCGGGATCCATTTTTTTTCTTTTCTCTTCTCTTTGTTTTTTCTCTCAAAAGAGTCAACTTTTTGATTCTAAATTCAAAGATGGCCCTAAATGAAAGCTTAATGAACATGGTTCTCTGTTCGACGGTCATAAACAGTGTAGGAGATGGATAATTGATGGATTAAATTTTTTGCAAGGTTTACAAAAAAATACATAATATTACACACCACCATGTGGTCTTTGGTCTATTGTTGACGAGGTTCTTGTGAATGAAGGCACCAGATAAAAATATTGAAATACGTAGTGGCAGATGCTTCCGAGATGCAACGAGACTTTTTGTTCCCTTTTGTAATTTTTGAAACTGTTTTTTCTCAGCCGAAAATAAGAGTTGGTTGCTCGTACGCTTTACATTTTTCGCTTAATTGATGTTTCTTGTGATATTTTCTTGACACCGTTGAAAAACAGATATGGCTTGATTACGTACTTTTTCAGATGTAACCAACAGTCGGTTTCGCTATTATTTAGCAAATTTCTATTTATTAGTTAACTGATCGTAAAATGCGTTCAGTTTCTCAGTGAAATCAATGTATATTGGTAATATGTTATTTCAAGACGATTTTATTTCTTTGAAATGATAGTTAAATATGTAGTTATTCATTCATTGGGAGAGGGAGAGATATTAAAAAAAAATGTGGCATATATATATATATCATATATATATATATATATATATATGTGTACCTTGTAGCCAGAACGCCATTCTCAGCCTACTATGCAAGGCCCAGATTGCCTAATAGCACCAGTTTTCATGAAATTAATTGTTTTTCGACTACCTAACCTACCTAACCTAACCTTCCCTACTTTTTCGGCTACCTAACTAGCAACATATAAGATGGTAGTTAGGTTAGGTTAGGGTTGGTTAGGTTCGGTCATATATCTACGTTAATTTTAACTCCAATAAAAAAAAATTCCCTCATACATAATGAAATGGGTAACTTATCATTTCATAAGGAAAAAATAGAGAATATATTAATTCAGGAAAACTTGGCTTATTAAGCAACTCGGGCCTTGCATAGTAGGACTGAGAAGGTGCGTTTCCTGGCTAATAGGTTACGACCATATATCTAAAATATATATATATAAATTATATATATATATTATATATAGTATATTATATATATATACCTATATGATATATATATATTATAGTATATATATATACCTATATATATATTATATAAGTATACTATATATATATATATATATTATATATTTTATATTATATATATATAATATATGATATTTGGACAGTCAGACCACGGGAGGAAATGAAACAGGAACCATCCTTAGGTACTTTCGTATATTAATACATCTTTGAGTTGACATCTGCGAGGCACTGCACATCAAGAAGTCAATACCAGCAATTAACAGCCAATTAATGCACAACTATACTCACCAATTCAAGACTCCACACCAATATAAAAGCATCAAGAAATATGGCCAATAGGCCGTTTGCAGTTACTTCCATTCTTCCATTTAATTTACCCAATTTATACTCATTGTTTCGTGTTCTGTCTTGTGTTGAAAGTTTTGTTCACCTCATCAAAAACTGTTGTAACATATCACCTCACCCAAAATGCGGGTATATAAGATGAAAGCTGTTTAAATCATAGCATAGTAGAACTCTGTATGGTGTTTGCAGGTATAGTTGTGTGTGTGTAAACTAAAGTCTTTGAAAATGTAATAAGTTATTACGAAACGCGTCAAGTGTCGCATCAGACTAGAAATAAAAATGAATTTTGGAGAATTGATTTTTTAATTACCATGAACAGTGAAAAGAAACATAAGAAATATTGAGAAAATTCGTTTTAGAGTTATTAATCTTACTTCTTCGGTCATATTTAATAATATATGTTTACAAGAAAGACTGCAACCAAAATATATATATATATATATATATATATATATATATATATATATATATATATATATATATATATATATATATATATATATATATATATATGGAAAATAAATCAAACAAATGAACCTGTCAGTATTTTTATTGTCTCTTCAATGTCAGTTGTGTCAGATATTAATTGCTTTCAGTGCGAGGTTGCAAGGGGCAATCTGCCAGCTATCATTCACTTGATCTAGCATTCAAGTCTCCCCTTACACAAGCCATTAATTTCTTAAAAAAAATTTTTTAGGACTCTGAACCGTAACCCCACATTCTGGCCTTGAAATTTCGGTTACATTAAGAAGAATGCATATAAATCTTTGTTTTCCTTCAAGAACATTAAGAATATAAATAAACCCTAAATGAACCAACAGTTAAAAAATATTAAATAAAAATAAATATCTCTCGTTGAAAAAGTGCTATATAGTACACTCACAATCCTGTTCATTAAAAAATTAAATTATTTGTTTCTCAAAATTTGTTAGAATGCATTTTTTAAAGAATTTATTTAGTTTAGGCTCCAACAATTTTTACCAGGATCAGAAGGATGTTTCAGATGCAATCTAGTTTTGTTAAAAAACAATTAAAAACTGAAATTAGAGTTAACATACTATGGAAAGTTGTGAGGGAGAAAATTATGTGTAGGCTCTAGATTAACGAATATATGATTTTTTCGGGATTAGGGGTTTCTTGGGTGTTGGTTGGACAAATTGAAAATGGGCTGTGAAGTATATCTAGCACAAGGTCACATTTCAATTAATTTCGTTTCAAATTCAAATAATAGCTTGTAATAGTGAGGCCTTATAACGTAGAGTAGTTGATTGCGTCAAATAACAATTAACAAAATGGGAGTGCAATTTGACTAAAGGATCTTATTGAAAATATTCCAAACTAGTTTGGATGAATATATACAAAAGCGGTCTCGCGTGGGCCAATAGGCTTCGTGCAGTTCTCGTTATTCTTTTATTCTCATATAAAGCAAAAACAATTAAGCTATTTGGATCATGAAAATTAATAACTTCGAAACAAAGTATTTCAGTTTTGAAATTTGTAACATAAAGTTACAAGGGGTTATATTTCATCTAGACTGACTTGACTAGACAATTAAAAAAAATAAGAATATTAAAAAACGAGAGTAAATAACGAAATTATAAAATTCCAGTTACCTCGTGCCGGCAGGTCTGAAGGGTCTACTGACTGGGCATTCAGTAATGTAGTGCATGAGATCATGTTCCAGTTTCTGCTCACAGAGTTTGCTCCTGGAGTGCTTAGGATTGGGAGATCCGTGAATTGTTGCCACCTGCCACGGGTAAGGTAGCCCATCCTGATCCTGGCAACGACTGTCACAAAGTCTGGTAGACTTTCTGTGCTGCCCATATGCATAAGATTCTGATCAAAGCAAGTCATAGCTTGATGACCAAACTACATATCAGAAAACGGAAAAACGACTACGTTTCTATCCGACCTCATATCACTCTCTTACCTTATTTATTTGCCTGTCACTTCCTCCATTGTATTACACGACATGATATTGGTCCGTCGTCGTTTCCTCATTTTCTGATGTGTGATTTTGGTTATCATATTTTCAGGCACTTTATTGTGGCTCATCGTCTGCAAGTCATAGCTTTTGTACTGGAGCTTTCAGGCCTTTGGGAGTTTATAATTATCTTCTATTAGACCTGAGTTTTTTTTTTTTTTTTTTTTTTTTTATGTTTTCTACCACAGACGTGGCACACATTAACAATGCTAACTAGCATATATACATTTTCTTCTGTCCTCCATAGACAGGGTTAAACATATAGTTCAAGGGTTTATTGAACAATCAACCACTGAAGGTGAGTCGGTGCTTTAAAAATGCTAAGCTAACCTATATACGTAAATACATAGATACACAGATTTATGTATGCCTTACATAAAGTGTTCGATGTGTCATCTACACAGTGTCATTAATGTACATTTACAAAGGTGAAATGTAATTCTGATCAGCTTCCATATATACTTTATACCCATACATACACATACACACACATATACATATATACACACATGCATTCACAGACATTTATCTCATTTACTCTGACAGGGTGAGATAGCTGATAAAGAAACTAGTGTGCAATTAAGCACTTAATCACTGAAGGCGATTAAGGTGCTTTTACAAGCTCAGGTTATATAGTTACATCACATACATTGTATAATTAATCTATTACATGGTCAATCTTGGGTACAAGTCCAATATATCATCAAGTGTTCCAGTACTCATATAGTAATTACAAAGTTCAGCATACCTTAGCCCAGGGGGCGAAAGTCAGCCAGTATGGGACATTCTACAATATAATGTTCAAGAGAGTGCATGTTTTCTCTTTCACAAAGTTGACACTGTGACATGTGTACTCGACATTTGGGTTTTGAGAAAGCTGCCAGATACGTCTATATCCCAGGCGTATTCTGGCCACTATAACATCACATTGCCGGGTTCTTGTTCTATTAGTCCCATATGTGAATGTTCCCAACGAATCTATCATAATATTTAATGCGAAGATCTCACCGACCTAACAAATTCACAAAGACCTGAAAGCTGTAGCATTAAATATTATGATAGATCGTGGAAACATTCACATAGGGGACATTAGACCTGAGTGTTTGGAGTAATATTGTCTTAACGGCTGAGATGGGGATACCTAACTCAACGTCGTCCTTAAATCTGTTGAAAACCGTATGGAAAACTAAACATCAATTTAAAAGTAATTGAGTATTTAGATGCCAATCCTACATAACAATTACAAACCACAATGGAAAGCTGTTTAAGGCTAACCGTAAACGATTGGCCACAACCTCGGACAGGCAGACAAACATTCTCATTTATAGAGAAGGATAAATATCAACAAACATTTGTCGTACAACTCTTCATGAACTCTTACAGGTTTCGTTAAGTGCTATTAACTGTAAATCACCTACCGAAGAGTAGGGGAAAGAAAAAATTAGCAGTAGAAGTAAAAGGAGTGGAAGGAATAGGATGAGGAATAGGGAAGGTAGATGCGAAGGAGGATTTGAAACCCCCTTTGCATGCGAAGACCAAGTGAACCAATGCTGTTATATCCTTCTCGTGTGCCGAGTCGCCCTAAGGCTGGCGTGTGTGTGTATACGTGATAGGGTCGAGGGGGCTTAACACAAACAGCGTATTAGAGGCATTAGACCGAAAGGGAGACTGCTCGAGGGATGAGAGGGAGAATGGAGTGAGAAGAGATATGGAGGGGAGACGGGATGAGAGATGAAATATGATGCTGATAGGCAGTAGGGGAGGATGTGAGATCTGGAAGGAGTAAAAGGTAAGAGCTGTATGGGAACAGATAAAGCTGAAACAGAAAATTTAAGCATTTTGAGACACGTTCTTGGTAACCATGCAGTTAAGCTTATGATCAGGCATAACACGAATACAAATAGTCTATAAGGAAACAAAAACTAGAAACAAGAACACAATATAAGAAACAGGTGATCAAACAAGCGTTTTAAATTATAAGTGATTTTTTATATATAATAAACTATTATTTTATGATATTTATCATTATTGATGAAATTATTACAAAATATGGTAAATAGCAAAACTCTCAGGCAAACTTGCATACAGGAATATTATAGATAAAATGAGTGACAGGTAGATTGGTATGTATATAAAAGACAGAAAACCACAGATAGGAAAGAAGATAGGTAAACAGGCAGACAAGTAAAGAAGTAGATAGGAGAGCAGACAGGTAAATGGGCAGATGGAACGGTCCTGCACTCACATAATAAAACAATACGAAGACAAACAATCTTACTTGTCTACTCCAAGTAAATAAAAAATTCAAGCATGAGGAAAATACTATTTATCACTTCCCTCATTCTGCCTCTTCTTCTTGCTGCTGCTCCTTATTTCTATATAAACTGCGAACGGAGATTAATCGTGGATCCATTTCCTCAAAAGAGGCAACATTTTTGCTTCTAAATCCAAATCTCTGGCCCTAAATGAAAGCATGAACATGGATGTATCTGTTCGACGGTCTTAAAGATGTAGGAGATGGATTAATTTGTGATTATTTTTTGGCAAGGTTTACAAAAAATACATAATATACACACCACCATGTTGGCTTTGGGTCTATTGTTGCCGAGGCTCTTGTGAATGAACACCAGATAAAAATATTGAATTACGTAGATGAGCAGATGGCTTCCGCAGATGCAACGAGATCTTTTGTTCCCTTTTGTAATTTTTGAAACTGTATTTTTTCTCAGCCGAAAATAAGAGTTGGTTGCTCGTACGCTTTACATTTTTCGCTTAATTGATGTTTTCTTTTGTGATATTTCTCTTGCAACGTTGAAAGATCTGGCTTGCTTCGTACTTTTTAAGCTGTAACCAACAGTTCGGTTTCGCTATTTTTAGCAAATTTCTATTATATTAGTTAACTGATCTGTAAAATGGTTCAGTTTCTCAGTGAAATCAATGTATATTGGTAATATGTTATTTCAAGACGATTTATTTCTTTGAAATGATAGTTAAATATGTAGTTATTCATTCATTTGGGAGAGGGGAGAGATTATTAAAAAAATGTGCATATATATTATATATATATATATATATATATATATATATATATATATATATATATATATATATATATATATATATATATATATATATATATATATATGTCGTACCTAGTAGCCAGAACGCACTTCTCAGCCTACTATGCAAGCCCGATTTGCCTAATAAGCCAAGTTTTCATGAATTAATTGTTTTTCGACTACCTAACCTACCTAACCTAACCTAACCTAACTTTTTCGGCTACCTAACCTAACCTAACCTATAAAGATAGGTTAGTTAGGTTAGGTAGGGTTGGTTAGGTTCGGTCATATATCTACGTTAATTTTAACTCCAATAAAAAAAATGACCTCATACATAATGAAATGGGTAGCTTTATCATTTCATAAGAAAAAAATTAGAGAAAATATATTAATTCAGGAAAACTTGGCTTATTAGGCAAACGGGCCTTGCATAGTAGGCTGAGAAGTGCGTTCTGGCTACTAGGTACGACATATATATATATATATATTATATATATAATATATATTATATATATATATATATATATATATATATATATATATATATATATATTATATATATATATATATATATAGATATATATATATATAATATATATATACTAATATATATATTAATTTATATATATATATATATATATATATATATATATATATATATATGTGACAGTCAGACCACGGAGGAAATTGAAACAGGAATATCCTTAAGTACTTCGTATATTAATACATCTTCTGAAGGAGTGATACTCCTTCTGAAGATGTATTAATATACGAAAATACTAAGTCACGTAAATACAGAGACCTTGAGCACCACTACAATTTTGTCCCCATTGCCTCAGAGACACTTGGTGCCTGGGGTAAAAGTTCTTCTAGCTTTTTGAAGGAGTTGGGGTCTAAGCAAAGCTAATCGAAACAACTAGAGACCCTAGGGCTGCCAGTTTTTCTTTTTCAGCACCCTAGTGTGGCAATCCAGAGAGAAAATGCTTATTGCATCCATGGTTCCTGCCCGCCATCTGAGGAGCCGCAGGAGCTTTTCAACTTGTGACAAGCAGCCTTGTACCCTACATGTAATCAATATTGTAACTTTTATTGTGTAATGACATTTTCAAATAAATTTTCAAATATACAAATTTTCAAATTTTCAAATATACAAACATACCAAAAGAATAGGGGTGGTAGGAGAAGAAATATTAAAGTGTTTAGTGAGGATCCACAAGGTCTTCTCTGAGTACTCTTTATTTTCTTCTCCGAGCTATGGGTCCCTACACTTGCACCAGGAGTGGTACCCTTCTTGGTTTAATATATCGTTATATATATATATATATATATATATATATATATATATATATATATATAATATATATATATATATATATATATATAATATTTTTTTTTTTTTTAAACCTAGAAGGGTACCACCTCTGGTGCAAGTGTAGGGACCCATAGCTCGGAGAAGAAAATAAAGAGTACTCAGAGAAGACCTTGTGGATCCTCACTGAACACTTTGATATTTTCTTCTCCTACCCTTCTCCTTCTCCTTCTCTTTTCTTCTTCCTAAATATATATATATATATAGTATTATATATATATATATATATATATATACTATATATATATATATATATATATATATATATATATAGGGGGGTACCACCTCTGGTGCAATTATAGGGACCCACAGCCTCAGAGAAGGGAACACAGAGCATTCAGGGAAAAAACTTGCCATTTAACTCTGCATACATGAGGGTGTTTCGCTTCTCCTACCACCCCCCTTTTTCATTTTTTTCATTTTTCCATATATATATTTATATTATATATATATATATATATATATATATATATATATATATATATATATATATATATATATATATATTAGTATATTTTTTTTTGGTAGCAGTCTTTCCTGTAGACATATGTTATTAAATATGACCGAAATGGTAAGATTGGTAAGATTAATAATTCTAACACGAATTTTCTCAATTTTCCTTATGTTTCTTTTGCTGATGACGGTAAATTAAAATCAATTCTCCAAAATTCAACGTACAGGGATGCCTTAAACCA
>WNGS01063777.1:0-10351 GCA_020271785.1 Procambarus virginalis | reverse complement strand
TATATAGCAAGTAGATGGGGTCGCTATGGGTTCCCCCTAGGCGTCCTGTTTGCAAACTTCTATCTACATGGGTACTATCCAGGAAAAAGTCTTAGTCGACTTGAACTTGAAACCGGCCATATACTGCAGGTATGTTGACGACATTTTTACACAGGTACCTGATGTCAGACATCTGCAGGAGCTGAAAGAGGCGTTTGAGCAGAATTCTGTGTTGCGTTTCACTTACGAGATGGAGAAGGATGGGAAGCTGTCATTTCTAGGCGTAACAGTCATGGAAAGGAGCGGAGGTTTCCACACTGCAGTCTACACTAAGGAAACAAACATAGGAATGTGCCTAAATGCCAACAGTGACTGCCCAGATAGGTACAAGAGGAGTGTTGTTAACGCTTATGTCGACCGTGCTCTCAGCCACAGCTCATAATGGAAGCAAGTCGACGAAGAACTCTGTAGGGTAAGGCAGGTCCTAGTCAACAACGGCTTCTCCAATGGTTTCACTGAAGACATCATAAGAAGGAAAGTAAAACGCCATGCAACCTCTGAAGAGACAACTAATACAACACCTATACCCCCTATTAGACCATTTTACAGGAACTTCTTCTCCACAGCTCATAAAACAGAGGAAAGGGTCCTGAAAGATATTGTTAATAGAAATGTTATCCCTACAGACAAAAATCAGAAGATACAACTAACGATTTACTATAAAACCAAAAAAACAGCCAGCCTACTAATGAGAAACTCTCCAGACACGGAGCAGAACGCTCTAAAAGAGACAAACGTCGTCTATGCCTTCAAATGTCCTCTTGGGGACTGTAAGCCCCAAAAAACTCTGTATATAGGCAAGACAACAACATCTCTCTCCAGGCGTTTAACGATGCATAAGCAACAGGGCTCCATTAAGGAACATATACTCTCTTCCCACAACCAAACCATCACCAGAGAAATCTTAGCAAGCAACACAGAAATCATTGATAGATACAGCGACAGCAGGCGGCTTGACATCTGCGAGGCACTACACATCAAGAAGTCAACACCAGCAATCAACAGCCAATTAATGCACAACTATATTCGACCCACTTCAAGACTCCGCTCCAATATAGAAACATCAGGAAATATGGGATAATAGGCCTTCTGCAGTTCTGTTACCCAACTTCTATCTGTTACCCAACTACCCATTGTTTCGTGTTCTATGTTTTGTTGAAAGTTTGTTTTTTCACCCCACTATTGTATTACATCACCTCACCCAAATGCAGGTATAAGAGCCAAAATGCTCTTTCAGTCATAAAGTTGTGTGTGGATAAACTGAAGTCTTTGAAAATGTAATAAGTTTTACGAAACGCGCTCAAGTGTCGCGTCAGACTAGAAATAAAATATGAATTTTGGAGAATTGATTTTTCATTTACCGTCACCAGTAAAAAGAAACATGGAAAATCGAGAAAATTCGTGTTAGAATTATTAATCTTACTTTTTCGGTCTTATTTATTAACATATATATATATATATATATATATATATATATATATATATATATATATATATATATATATATATATATATATATATATGTGTGTGTGTGTGTGTGTGTGTGTATATCACGAAAATAAACACGTGATTAAAAATGTGACAATGTCAGACCACGGAGGAAAAATGAAACAGGAATTTCCTTAAGTACTTTCGTATATTAATACATCTTCAGAAGGAGTGGAATACATCACTCCTTCTGAAGATGTATTAATATACGAAAGTACTTAAGGAAATTCCTGTTTCATTTTTCCTCCGTGGTCTGACATTGTCATATATATATATATATATATATATATATATATATATATATATATATATATATATATATATATATATATATATATATATATATATATATATCACCTCACCCAAATGCATATATATATATATATATATATATATATATATATATATATATATATATATATATATATATATATATATATATATATATATATATATATATATATATATATATATGTTTCATTGTCTCATATACGTTAGGACCAACTGAATGTACAGTTTGTGTACATACGAGATGTATGTACGAGAGAAGATTGCTTAAATATATTACATTCACATCTAATACATCTTCCACCTTTTTCTTCAGAGCCGCCAGTACTGAACTGATCCACATCGTTATTCATAACCTGAGCACTCTCAGTTATGTTTTTAAGTGATATCTGTTGTAATGTAGAGTGCACACTGTCTTTCGTTGGTGCTTTTACGAAATCACTTGATAGATCAAAGTTATCCCATGGAGTAATTGGTTGGTTAATCATTAAAGGTATTGGGTACATATTTAATATTTTGATGTAGTTGGCTTCCTTGTAAACCCGAAGTTCAATATTATATATCCGATTCCTTCTATAGACTTCAGGCGAGTGTAGCAGAATAGAAAATTTATCTTAAAATTTCATGTGCTGCCATAATCTACTCAATGGACAAATGAACAAACGAATGTTCTAATGGCCTAATGAACAAACTTCTCTCACTTACGGTTGTTAATTTTAACTCGGCTCTCATAATAACTACTCTCGTAGGTTTTGTAGCCCCACGGATCTGGAGCTTCCCGGATCATGAAGAAAAGCAATAACAGTTAATTCAAGCTCTATTGTCTGAACTGTTATCCAACAGGATGAAATCTTCTTTCTCCTTAAACAGCTTTACAATTTTTAAACAGTGGGACCAGATAAGATCATTTAGAACTCATAGATATCTGTAGGCATTTTTTGTATTCGCATCTATTAAATCTAAATCAAGGAATTTTGCCTCGGGATGGTAGATGGCATACATATAATTGCAACCCACAAAACGAAAACTCGTTCAATTATCAGCAAAGTTCCTGAGACAAAATTATAAAATAAATAATTTGTGTATTACAACACAGATTGCTGTTTCAGGAAAAAAACATCCTGCTTCTGATCTTTTGTTAAACCTCTTAACAAAATACCATCATTCACTGGAGGACTCCAAGATCTGTTGTGCTGTAGACCTGGACACGTCAGCCGCTTTTTATTGGGTTTGGCACTTTGGACCACTACAAATCTTGAAGCACTTGGTACCTCAGGCTTCATTTTGCAGATAATAAGGAACTATTTTTCAGATGTGAAAAATTAAACACAATCGGAGAGTAACTCAACTGGTGACAGTGAACCACAAGATAGTGTGCTTAGTGCTTTATTATTTATTGTCTATTTCAACGATCTACGACACCTTTTTCATGAAGCTGAGGCCAATGCTGATAATGGAACTCTAATGTTTACAAATGGGAAAAACAACTACCAACTGGAATGATGTCATTAATTATATACTTGAAGAAATATCCACCTGCGGCAGAATATGCCAGTAATACAAATGAGTTGTTAATAATATTTCAGTGATGAACCTGACATCTTGGATATGAAGTTTACCTCTTCAGTGGCCTGAAGAGCTACCTGCTAAGCCTAGCAGACAAAGCAGTAAAGATACTTCCTGCCTTATTTTGCATCCCCATACATTTTTGACAGCAGGGATTATTTGTTACACATCCCCCTGGAAGCAGCCCATAGCAGCTGTTTAACTCCTAGGTAAATATTTTCTGTTAGGTAAACAGATGCATCAGGGTGAAAGAAACTCTAGCCATTTGATTCCGGCGAGGATCGAACCCGGAACCTTAGGCCTTCGAATCCCAAGCACTGTCCACTCAGTCGTGAGGTCCCCCCTCACGTTCAGCAACCAACAGTCTCATGCTGGCTGTACCTTTCTCAAGAACATCGCTCTATCAGTGATCATCCATGCCTAGACTGACTCACGTTTGGAACATGTTTGCTCAACATGGACATATATGTGACAACCCGTCCTATTACAAACAACATCGCGTCTTTTGCTCATATGCGTTAAGGCAAAAATTGTCGTTCTGCAGAATGGAAATTTATTTTCCAAAATGATATGTACCCACAGCAGCAGGTTTTGGGTTCTCTAGTAGGTTAGGAGAGTAGCAAGGTCTCCTAAGGTTTCAAAACGTTATGAAAACGATTAATTTAAAATGTCCTCTCCTAACCTAACTGACTAAGCCAGAGGACCGAAACAGAAAACGGGACAGTACGTCACTTTCGCGAGCTGCTTTCATTTTCTGGTAGGATAATTTTTGGCCTTAGTACGCATATGAGCGAAAGACGACGTTATTTGTAAGAGGACGCGTTGATGAACTCAACCGAACAAATGCGTTGTCTGGCACACAGCCGGCTCCTGATTCATCCTGGACAATATGTGTGAGTAATATATCGCTACATTCTTTTTATTCTTAAGAAATCTAATAATAAGCTTATTATCAAATTAGTTTCTTAGATGAGGCCAAAGATGACCGGATGTACGTTAATATATCTTTGCTTGGAGACTCATCAGGTACATCAATGACTTTTCCAATAAAACAATTTTCCAATAATTCCAATTTTCCAACTGAAGGTAGAAAGCGTAAAAAACAGGATAATGTGATTATTTTTTTGTCTGATACTAAATTAATTGAAACAGATTTCGATTTGTTAATGTAAACGAACAGAATTGTAATGTTGGTATATACTAGCTTTTGTATTAAACAAAGATTTTTCTCTTCAAAGACAAAATTAATAAAACAAATACTTTCATTAGTTGAATCAATCACTCTATGAAATGCACTTTCGTGGTTAATAACTATTTCACTTTTTTTTAGCGAGAGGCTTAAATGTTTTTTCAACTGACATCTTTAATTCTATTTAGTGAATACAATCGTTTAACTTATGATCCAATTAGAAAAACAAATTGAATGTATTATATAATAAAAAATGTAATTTCTTAACTACCAGAATTTGTTGCGATACTAAAGCAATAAATTTACATTGTAAATTTTATCAGCGACCACCTGCGCATTCGTAATAAATATTTTTAACTTCAAGAAAAATATTGTGTAATTAATTCGATAAAGAATGTTTATATAAATAAACGATTTACAAGGAAAATCTTACTTTTAACGCAACAGGAGCAGCCTGGACTACTGCAGATATTGTTGAATGTGTCCTCATCTGTGTTGCATCTGTCGCTGCAGTGGCCTCCCTTGGCTAAACACGCGCTGGTTGTAGTTTTGCAGTCTGTGACAACATTTAAATTACATTATTATTATATTGATTAAAGTGTTCTGGACAATTATAGAAGATGGAATAAAAAGAGATATGGAGTGAAGCAGAGACGTAAAGATAAGGAGAAAATAAGAACCCACTTTTAAAAACAGTGCAGGTAAGATTGAAAAGAAATTAAAACATGCATGTGTTTTAAATAATATTAATTACATGTACTTAATATTATTAAGTAGATGTAATTATATTACAATATTTAAACAATTTCCGATATTTTACGAGAAATACATACAACTGCAATGTTTAAAATTTGCATATTACATACTGTACTAGAAGAGGATGTTCACTCCCTTAAATAAAATATTCATTACTTGAATCCTACATTCTTGTGAATACACTTACGTGTTTATATATTTTATAGTAAATCGACTTTAGAGATAGACAGGATAGACAATAAGACACCCCCGTGGTGCGCTGAAAATAAATTCTTGCCAAAAAATTATTTTCTCTTTTAATATTGTTAAAATGCAGTCTCTGATCACGGGAAACTGAAAAAAAAATTAAATGTGGCATACTTTAGCCGCGATGGAGCTGGAAAGTTGAGCAAATTATGAGCGCTGAGTGATGGAGCACTGAAGGTCACTAGGCTCAGCCACACCGTGGGGTGGCAGTTGCCGTGAATATAATGTTCACAATTATTTTGATGTTTCTCATTCGTTTTTTTTTCTGGCTTTTTGCTGTAAATTTATTCAAAAGTTTGTAAATTGTGTAATTTATAAAGTTCAATGTGTGGAACATCGCTATGCTCAAAATTATTGGGCTCATATATGTGACATATATTATATTTCTACGATCAACCAAACAGTGTTTTTGCTGTTATTACACTACATGCACACATTGTATATATCTATCTACATATGTGTTCACCATAACGAACCACTAAGTTGATATAGTGAGCCCAAAATAACAAGAGTGGGCTGCCACACTCCGTCAGCCCTCCCACCTTTAACGCCTAAATCGCCAACATTCCTACTCCCACAATACTGTGTGTGGTTTTATTACACTATATATACACATGTTATCTATAGGTATCTACATGTGTTGTTCACCATAACTGTACAACCAAGCTGGTATTGTGTCCAATCACCGTAGTTGGGACAAAAACTGCATGACAAGTCCACAGCCAACAGACGACAGCCTCACTCCCTCCCTCCCTCACCAAAATGGCTTCTCCCAACATACTCCTTTTGCAGTTATTAAACTCTATATACACGTTACATATCTATCTACATATGTGTTCACAATTCCAGACAATAAGATGCTGCCAAAGACCAGCAAGCAGACTATGCTACCTCGACCCTCCCTCCCTCACCAAGATTACTCCTACCATCATACTACGCACATCGCTAATTCTTACCACAATCCTACTATTATTAGAATCTTGGGGCCAGATTCATGAAGCAGTTACGCAAGCACTTACGAACCTGTCCATCATTTCTCAATCTTGGCGGATTTGTTTACAATTATTAAACAGTTAATGAGCTCCGAAGCACAGGAGGCTGTTTACAACAACATCAGTAGATTGGGAAGTTTTCAGGCTTGTATTTAATTAATGTAGCTAAAGCCGTCAAAGCTTGAGGAAAAATATACACGTTCGTAAGTACTTGCATAACTGCTTCGTGAATCTGGCCCCCTGGTCACTAAATCATGTAACTGAATAATTTTCCACAAGTTTATTTGCAAAGGAACATGAGAAGTCGTTTTAAGAATCTTAGATGGACGAAACAATGGCAGTGTGCTGTGGTTAGTGCTGTGAACATCATGAACAGCATTGTGTTCACTAATATCCGAACATTGTACTCAGTCTTATTACAGTCTGGCTCTTTTGAAATACTCTCATCGCTAAATAGTACCAGATACATATATATTTTTACATTTATAGGCAATGCTGTGATCAGAGGCTGAACAGCAATGCTGTTAGCTTATGCTGCGTGCGCCAGCCTTGGGTTGTTCACTCAGTTCTGAGGCTCTCACACCGGGAATCTTGCCTACGATTAAAAAAAAGAAATCTGTTTACGAGAGTGCTGATGAAGCTGACCTGAACCTCATGTAGCTGCGAGTGTTTTTAATGCTTCTCTATACCTATGATATCCCTGAGGCCCGCCAACCTGTCATCTTAATAATAACGTCGCTTTTGGCCGTTTATCAGTATGGCTGAAATTAGACGTAATTTGAAAATGAAAAAAATGAAAATAAATTTGGGATTTTTTTTCAACAACAGTAAGTTAAGGGTCCTCTAGTAGGTTAGCTTGGCAGCAAATTCTCATAAAGTTTCAAAACGTCACGAAAAACGTTAATTGAAAGTTTCCTCTTCTAACCTTACCGAGTAGACTGGATGACTGAAACAGAAAACGGGACAGAACGTCACTTTTGTGAGTCGATTTCATTTAAAATTACGTTAACTTTTGTCGATAACGCGCATACGAGCGAAGAGAGACGTTATTTTTAAGAGGACGGGTTGCGTCAAGAGCCTCAAGGCACGTTGCGCAGTGCAGTGGTTAGTGCAGAGCAGTGCAGTGCTTAATTGAGAGTAAACTAAGGTTTATCCCTATTCCCCAGGACACCTGATATGACATCCCATAAGTAGTTACCATAGTCGTTCTTGCTCACTGGTGAAGAGGGTCTCTGTTTGGAGAGAGAGAGAGAGAGAGAGAGAGAGAGAGAGAGAGAGAGAGAGAGAGAGAGAGAGAGAGAGAGAGAGAGAGAGAGAGAGAGAGAGAGAGAGAGAGAGAGAGAGAGAGAGAGAGAGAGAGAGAGAGAGAGAGAGAGACACTCATACTGATAGATGGATATGTAGATAGATAGACCTATAGATAAATGGATATATGAATAGATGATTAAACGGACTGACGGATAGAGCGATAGAGGTATATCCACACCTCCATACCTCTATATGAACTGAGGTATAGCTAGATTGATTAAAAGAAGGATGGATAGATAAAGATGAAAAGATGTGTAGTTAGATGGATAGCTAGAGGAATAGGTGAATAGATAGACGGATGGATAGATGAATAGACATATGATTAGGTGGATGGATGGATAGACATATGATTAGGTGGATGGATGGATGGGTTTACATAGCAGTAGGTGGCTGGATAAATGGATATGCAGAAAGGTGAGTAGGTGCATGGAAAGAAAGATGAGTAAGTGGACGGTCAGATAAATGGATAAATGAATAGCTACATTGAAAGAAAAATATATGGATAAATGGATGGATAGATGGATGAATAGATGGATGGATAGATGATAGATGTATCTATCATCTGTTGATAGATGATAGATGTATCTATCATCTGTTGATAGATGATAGATGTTCGATGTACTCACCTAGTTGTGCTAGCGGGGATTGAGCTTTAGGTCCCACCTCTCAACTGTCAATCAACTGGTGTACAGATTCTGAAGCCTATTGCACTCCGTTATGTCTACATTTTAAACTGTGAATGGAGTCTTCCTCCATCACATCACTGCCTAATGCAATCCATTTGGTAATTACTCTGACACTGAACAAATATTGTCTAATGTCATTATGGCTCATTTGTGTACTAAGTTTCCACCTGTGTCCCCTTGTTCGTGTTCCACTCTTGCTAAATAGTTTCTCTTTGTACACCCTGTCAGTATTTCCGAGAACTTTGTAAGTAGTGATCATGTCTCACATTACTCTCCTGTCTTCTAGGGATATGAGGTTTAGCTGCCATAGGCTTTCCTCGAAGTATTTATCTCTCAGTTCTGGGACTAGTTTGGTGGCATACCTCTGAATCTTCTCTAACTTTGTCTTGTGTTTAACTAGGTATGGACTCCAGGCTGGAGCTGCATACTCCAGGATTAGTCTGACATAAGTGGTACACAAGGTCCTGAACGATTCCTTACACAAGATTCTAAAGGCAGTTCTAGTGATGGCTAATCTACCATATGCCGCTGATGATATCCTTTTCGTGTGAGATTCTCTGGACAGGTTCGGTGTGATATCAACCCCCAGATCTTTTTCTCTATGAATATCTCTATGCAGGATTTTGTTGGTACCTTAAGTTCAGCCTTCTGCTCCTTTCGCCTAATTTCATTACTTTACACTTTCTTGAGTTAAACTTTAGTAGCCATTTTCTTGACCATTCCTGCAGTATGCCCAGGCCGTCTTGTAGTCTTTGTTTATCTTCATCTGTCTTGATTCGTCTCATAATCTTTGCATCATCAGCACACATTGAGTTGAATGAGTCTATACCCTCTGGAAGTTTCTAGTTCCATTATTTGAACCATTAACTTGTAATGAATTTACTGTGAGAAACTCTCAGGATTTTGTAATGGATCTTTCCTCGCTGAATTTAGATTTCCTTTAAGGTCCCTATAATGACCAGTTTTGATGTAGAATCACTCTTCACTAATATTCCCCTGTTGGAAAGTTTTGATATTTGTGAAACTCAGTTATTTACTGACACTAATTTAGTTTCAGGATTTGTAGTAAGATATTTAGACGGTTGTTAGAGTTGGAAGTTAAAGACTCTGTCTTTATGTTAATTAATAAATATTATAAACAAATTGATGGAGTAGCAATGGGTTCTCCATTAGGCCCCGCACTTGCTAATGCTTTTTGAGCTTTCATGAGATAAATTAGTTTGATAAATGTCCTTTGGATTTTATACCAGTCATGTACTGGAGATATGTGGATGACACTTTTTTGTTATATAAAGACCAATGTCATATGGAAAAATTTAGATTTCACGAGCACTCTGTCTACACCGACGGCTCAGTCCAATCATCTACTGGACGAACTGCAGCAGCATGTAGGTTTTATAGAAATAATATTTGCACACAGACTGTCAGTGTCAGGTTAAACAACTGGCTGACCACCACACAAGCAGAACTAGCAGCATTACAACTAGCTACAAGTACATTAAAAAACATTGGAGGAGGAATAATATTTTGTGATTCAAAGTCTGCTCTTCAAGCAATCGAAAACTTTTCTTGGAAGATCGACTGCAAGAACCTCATACTACCAATTATAAATGACCTAATTGCTGCACAGAGCAAAGGGTCTCGAATCTCCTTTGTATGGATACCTTCACACATAAATATAACCCATCATAATGAGACAGACATTGCTGCCAAATAAGCGTGCAACAAAGATGAAGTTGAATTAGATCTAGGTAATCCCCCACTTCTCTACTTACAAAGCTATATTGGTCCAA
>WNGS01063763.1:0-12411 GCA_020271785.1 Procambarus virginalis | reverse complement strand
GCGTTGCGCGATGCGCAGCCAGAAGTCGGGGTGCAGCTGGCGGCCCCACTCGGTGCCCAGGGTCTGCGCCAGGTGGCGGTAGCTCAGGTCGAGGCCGTCGATGGGCTGTTCCTTGAGCGGGCGCTCAAACATCCATTTGGTGCTGAATCCGTTCTCGGACAGCAGGGCGCCCACCATGTCGCGGATCGGGTCGGCGAAGGCCATGCCGAAAAAGTCGTGTGCTCGGCTTCGAGCATGTCGCGCACGGTGTCTTTGCCAGATCCGGCAAGTCCGGTCAGTCCAATGAGTCGATGGGGTTTCATGTGCAAGGTGCTCCGGTGCCCCTTACCCGCCGCGGGCGCGAGCAGGTGAAGGGGTAGAAGTGGGTTTTGTGGGTCAGGCGTTGCCGATCAGGACGCTGTAGCCGGACTGTTCGCGTACCTGTTTGACGTACCCGGCGAAGGCGTCTTCGATCGCGCGCTCGGGGCGGTCGAGCTCGTACCAGAAGCGCACGTTGCCGTCGCGCATGCGGTATTTCAGGCGGGCCTTGAGCTTGTAGCCGCTGCCGTTCTTGAACAGGCGCAGGCCCAGCTCGAATTCGCGCGGGATGGTCAGCGCGCCGTCGGCGCCAGCCTTGGCGTCGATGACTTCGGTGTAGCCCAGTTGCACCTGGCCGTTGTCCAGGCGTTTGGCGCTGCTGAAGTTGATGCCGGTGGTGGCCTGGATGGTGGTCGCGACGGTGAGCAGCTGGTCAGCGAAGGGCGGCACGATGTCGGCCATGTTGTCTTCGATGAACTCGGCGAACTCGGTCTGGCCCATGGCTTTGTCGGCGCCGTTTTTGCCGAGCCACTTGGTGAACTCGGGTGTGTACGCGGCGGTGTAGACGGCGCGGTGGTCGCGCCAGCCGGCGATAAATTCGGCCCGGTGGTCGTTGAACACTGCGGTGAACTTACGGGCGTCGGGGTTGGCGTAGATGTAGCCCTTGGCGCTGCAGTTCTGGTCTTTGGCGTAGGCGATGAAGCTGTCGAGGTCGAGCAGTTCGGCGGCGCCTCTCTTGCGAGGGGCGGCGGAGTTGGCGCTGTCGCGCTGTGCGGTCAGGTCGTGCAGCTTGTAGCCCTCGGGCAGGGCCATGACCAGGGCTTTGCCAACTTCGCGCGGGGCCATGGTGGCGGCCAGGGCGTTGGTCAGGGTCTCGGCCAGTTGCAGGCCGTCGGGCACGTTGATGCTGTCGGCGATGGTGATGGGCAGGGTGGTGCTTTGTTCCATGGTGATGGGTCTTTCTCGGGTTGCGGGGGTGGTGATCAGGTGGCCGTCCTGAGTTCGGCGGGCTTGTCGCTCTTGGTGGCGTCCACGAGGTCGAGGCTGTGCTGGCGCGGGTGGTTGCGCGTGGGCTCGGCGTCGTCGGTGAGCCAGAAGAAGTCCGAGGGTTGTTCGGGCTTTGGCAGCGCGAGGGTGCGGTCGACGTTGACGACCACCTTGTCAACGTCGCCGCCCTTGGAGCCGGGCGAGACCTTGATGCTGATGTTCAGCTTGCCGGCGCGGCCGGTCTCCTGCACGGTCTTGAACAGTTCGGCGAGGTCGGCGGTGCACGCGGCGTGCGTGGTGCCGCCGTTGATTTCCTGCAGGAAGAGGGATAGGGCTTTCATGGGGCCTTTCGGGTGGTGGGGGAATCAAAGACAGAAATCGACGATCCAGGACAGCGCGCCGTCGTGACAGACGCCCTCGAAGGTGTCGTTGTCCGGGTCATGCATGTCCTGGCGGATCACGATGTCGCTGCCGCCTGCGGACTTGACCCATGCGGCCACCGTGGCGGCTTTGAGGGGTAGCTGTTGACCTGATTTCCAGACGTAGACGTTGGCGGTGTAGCGCCCTGGATATGGGTCGTAGGGGTAGACGGCCGCGCACTCTCCGAGTGCGCCAGCACCGGGGCAGGTGCCGCCGTTCAGGTGTTGGTTCAGCGTGTTCATGACGCCGCTGAGGTCGGCCGGATGGGTCAGGGTTGTGTTGGGGCTCATTACTGTGGTGATCAGTCGTCAAGGTCGCCGGCTGCGGCGCGCTTGAGGTCTCGGGCGTCGATGGGCCAGAAGCGCCGGCCGGTGTGGGCCTTGAGGGGTTGGGCGTCGCCGGTCGATGCAATGAAGCGGGCGCCTGTGCGGCGGGTGGCTTGCCATTCCTGTTTGCGGATCTGGTGCGCGCGGGTCTCGACGATCTGGCGGCGCGTGGGGTCGGCCATGGCGGCGTCGTAGGTCCAGCCGGTCCAGCGCATTGCCTCGAACGCGGCGCGGCGGTGTTCGTCGGTCACGGTGGGGAGCACGGACGGGTCGAGGCGGGCCATGGCGCACCACTCGGTCAGTGAAACAGCCACCAGGCGATCGGGCCGACGACCCAGCCGACGCACCACAGTGCGATCAGCGCCCAGGTGATGCGGCGGGCGCGAAAGTCTGCGGGGCTGCGCTTCGTGGCTTGGTCTTCGGGCCGCTGGGTGTTGCGGCTGGCGTAGTGCGCGCCCAGGGTGCGGTCGGCTTCCTGATAGCGGCAGTGGCCGGCACACGCGGGGTTGTTGCGCTGGCAGATGGCGCCTTGGCAGGGGTGGCTGCAGGCGCCCGCTGCGGTTCGTTCAGCGCGCTGCCGAACTGGTGTTCGAGGCCCGAGTCCCAGCCGGGCGGCAGCATCGTGGCCTCTATGTGGCGGATGTTGCGCAGGGTCTTGGTGCGCTGGGCTTTGCTGGCGACGGGGTTCATTGCTTTTCCCTCATGTCAAATGGGTAGGTGCCCAGGAGGGCCAGCCGGTCCAGCATGGAGTTGATCCATGGGCTGCCGAATCGGTACCAGATGGCTTCGGCCGCATGGCGCCTGTGCATGTGCTCATGGGTGGCTGCAAAGTCGCGTGCGACGATGCGGCTGTGCACGGTGTAGTGGTCTTCGATGTGGTCGGTGATCCGCTTCATGGCCGCGGCGCATGCGGCGTCGAGGTCGAAGGCTTCGGCGGTCTGGGCCGGCTCGTTGATCGCGTGCAGCTCAAAGCGCTGGCGGTTGCAGCGCAGCGCGGGCGTGTTGGCCAGCGTCGATATAGCGCGTGACCGTCAGCGTCGGGAACTCGTCGGGCTTTGCGTGCAGGTGCAGCTCGGCGATGTGGTCGCCGGGCTTGAAGCCGAACAGCGACAGCAGCGCTTCCTGCGAGGTGAAGAAATCGCACTTCATCGATGAGTCTAGAGTCTGTCCATTAGCGAGGTTGATGAGTCTAGAGTCTGACCATTAGCGAGGTTGATGAGTCCAGAGTCTGTCCATTAGCGAGGTGATGAGTCCAGAGTCTGACCATTAGCGAGGTTGATGAGTCTAGAGTCTGACCATTAGCGAGGTTGATGAGTCTAGAGTCTGTGCATTAGCGAGGTTGATGAGTCCAGAGTCTGACCATTAGCGAGGTTGACGAGTCTAGAGTCTGACCATTAGCGAGGTTGATGAGTCTAGAGTCTGTCCATTAGCGAGGTTGATGAGTCCAGAGTCTGTCCATTAGCGAGGTTGATGAGTCCAGAGTCTGACCATTAGCGAGGTTGATGAGTCTAGAGTCTGTCCATTAGCGAGGTTGATGAGTCCAGAGTCTGACCATTAGCGAGGTTGATGAGTCCAGAGTCTGTCCATTAGCGAGGTTGATGAGTCCAGAGTCTGACCATTAGCGAGGTTGATGAGTCCAGAGTCTGTCCATTAGCGAGGTTGATGAGTCTAGAATCTGTCCATTAGCGAGGTTGATGAGTCTAGAGTCTGTCCATTAGCGAGGTTGATGAGTCTAGAGTCTGTCCATTAGCGAGGTTGATGAGTCTAGAGTCTGACCATTAGCGAGGTTGATGAGTCCAGAGTCTGACCATTAGCGAGGTTGATGAGTCCAGAGTCTGACCATTAGCGAAGTTGATGAGTCTAGAGTCTGACCATTAGCGAGGTTGATGAGTCCAGAGTCTGACCATTAGCGAGGTTGATGAGTCTAGAGTCTGACCATTAGCGAGGCTGATGAGTCCAGAGTCTGTCCATTAGCGAGGTTGATGAGTCCAGAGTCTGACCATTAGCGAGGTTGATGAGTCCAGAGTCTGACCATTAGCGAGGTTGATGAGTCTAGAGTCTGTCCATTAGCGAGGTTGATGAGTCTAGAGTCTGTCCATTAGCGAGGTTGATGAGTCTAGAGTCTGTCCATTAGCGAGGTTGATGAGTCTAGAGTCTGTGCATTAGCGAGGTTGATGAGTCTAGAGTCTGACCATTAGCGAGGTTGATGAGTCCAGAGTCTGTCCATTAGCGAGGTTGATGAGTCCAGAGTCTGTCCATTAGCGAGGTTGATGAGTCCAGAGTCTGACCATTAGCGAGGTTGATGAGTCCAGAGTCTGTCCATTAGCGAGGTTGATGAGTCCAGAGTCTGACCATTAGCGAGGCTGATGAGTCTAGAGTCTGACCATTAGCGAGGTTGATGAGTCCAGAGTCTGACCATTAGCGAGGTTGATGAGTCCAGAGTCTGACCATTAGCGAGGTTGATGAGTCCAGAGTCTGACCATTAGCGAGGTTGATGAGTCCAGAGTCTGACCATTAGCGAGGTTGATGAGTCTAGAGTCTGTCCATTAGCGAGGTTGATGAGTCTAGAGTCTGACCATTAGCGAGGTTGATGAGTCTAGAGTCTGTCCATTAGCGAGGTTGATGAGTCCAGAGTCTGACCATTAGCGAGGTTGATGAGTCCAGAGTCTGACCATTAGTGAGGTTGATGATTCCAGAGTCTGACCATTAGCGAGGCTGATGAGTCCAGAGTCTGACCATTAGCGAGGTTGATGAGTCTAGAGTCTGTCCATTAGCGAGGTTGATGAGTCTAGAGTCTGTCCATTAGCGAGGTTGATGAGTCTAGAGTCTGACCATTAGCGAGGTTGATGAGTCCAGAGTATGTCCATTAGCGAGGTTGATGAGTCCAGAGTCTGTCCATTAGCGAGGTTGATGAGTCCAGAGTCTGACCATTAGCGAGGTTGATGAGTCCAGAGTCTGACCATTAGCGAGGTTGATGAGTCCAGAGTCTGACCATTAGCGAGGTTGATGAGTCTAGAGTCTGACCATTAGCGAGGTTGATGAGTCCAGAGTCTGACCATTAGCGAGGTTGATGAGTCCAGAGTCTGATAATTAGCGAGGTTGATGAGTCCAGAGTCTGACCATTAGCGAGGTTGATGAGTCCAGAGTCTGACCATTAGCGAGGTTGATGAGTCTAGAGTCTGACCATTAGCGAGGTTGATGAGTCCAGAGTCTGACCATTAGCGAGGTTGATGAGTCCAGAGTCTGACCATTAGCGAGGTTGATGAGTCCAGAGTCTGACCATTAGCGAGGTTGATGAGTCCAGAGTCTGACCATTAGCGAGGTTGATGAGTCTAGAGTCTGTCCATTAGCGAGGTTGATGAGTCTAGAGTCTGACCATTAGCGAGGTTGATGAGTCTAGAGTCTGTCCATTAGCGAGGCTGATGAGTCCAGAGTCTGACCATTAGCGAGGTTGATGAGTCCAGAGTCTGACCATTAGTGAGGTTGATGATTCCAGAGTCTGACCATTAGCGAGGCTGATGAGTCCAGAGTCTGACCATTAGCGAGGTTGATGAGTCTAGAGTCTGTCCATTAGCGAGGTTGATGAGTCTAGAGTCTGTCCATTAGCGAGGTTGATGAGTCTAGAGTCTGACCATTAGCGAGGTTGATGAGTCCAGAGTATGTCCATTAGCGAGGCTGATGAGTCCAGAGTCTGTCCATTAGCGAGGTTGATGAGTCCAGAGTCTGACCATTAGCGAGGTTGATGAGTCCAGAGTCTGACCATTAGCGAGGTTGATGAGTCCAGAGTCTGACCATTAGCGAGGTTGATGAGTCTAGAGTCTGACCATTAGCGAGGCTGATGAGTCTAGAGTCTGACCATTAGCGAGGTTGATGAGTCCAGAGTCTGATAATTAGCGAGGCTGGTGAGTCCAGAGTCTGACCATTAGCGAGGTTGATGAGTCCAGAGTCTGACCATTAGCGAGGTTGATGAGTCTAGAGTCTGACCATTAGCGAGGCTGATGAGTCCAGAGTCTGTCCATTAGCGAGGTTGATGAGTCCAGAGTCTGTTCATTAGCGAGGTTTATGAGTCCAGAGTCTGACCATTAGCGAGGTTGATGAGTCCAGAGTCTGACCATTAGCGAGGTTGATGAGTCCAGAGTCTGACCATTAGCGAGGTTGATGAGTCCAGAGTCTGACCATTAGCGAGGTTGATGAGTCCAGAGTCTGACCATTAGCGAGGCTTATAAGTGTTCCCCATTGATTAATATCTTCGATTTGCTACTTTCAGGTAAATGGAAGCAGGAGGAAGACTGCCAGGAGGAAAGATAAGGGGTAATGCTTGAATAATGGGCTTGAGGAAAGATAAGATGTTTCAATAGAGGCAAGGGATTTGGGTAAGGAATTTGGGTGAGGGGCATAGGTAAAGTTGAGGTAAAGATAAGAGATACATAATAACCAACACTTGGAAAATAGTAGAGTGGCTGGTCCCAAACCTGCACACAGAAATAACACCACATGAGACCAGAAGGCATGGCAGGATGTGCAGAATACCCCCTTTGGAAAGCAGAGGTGCAACAGGTACTCTGAGAGAGAACTCTATCAACATCAGAGGCCCGAGACTGTTCAACACGCTTCCACTACACATAAGGGACATAACTGGCAAACCCCTCACAGTGTTCAAGAGAGAGAACTGGATAAACACCTCCAAAGGATACCTGGCTACATCATCACTGATGACTCCTGACACCAGCACTGTTGACGTTTGACACCACCACTGTTGACCTTTGACACCACCACTGTCGACCTTTGACACCACCACTGTTGACCTTTGACACCACCACTGTCGACCTTTGACACCATCACTGTTGACCTTTGACACCACCACTGCTGACCCGGAGTTGCCGCTCAGTATCCGAAAAAATACCTGCCGGATATTAGATTATTTAACTGGCTCGTGGGTGATGTAGAGAGTATGGAAACGCTGCCATAAAAGAGCAGGTGAGGGAGAGTTGCTGGGAAAAGATGTCGGGTGTAAAAGAACGAAGTTGAGAGGGAGGGAAAAGGGGAGAGAGAGAGGGAGAGGCGAGAAAGATAGACAGTGAGAGAGGGTGAGGGGAGAGGGTGTGTGAGGAGAGAATGAGAGAGGGTGAGGGGAGACGGTGAGTGAGGAGAGAATGAGAGAGGGTGAGGGGAGACGGTGAGTGAGGAGAGAATGAGAGAGGGTGAGGGGTGGGTGAGAGAGGGTGAGAGAGGGTGAGGGGAAAGGAAACACGGAACCATGTGACATATGGTGAATATAAATAATAAAAAGTGTTTTTTTTTTGTTATAAAAATGTATTATCGTCGAATGTCCCATTTGTTAACGAAAGGTTTCTTCATTCTGTGCTAACCTGGTTACTGCCGGCGTGTGTAGTCACCTATTTGTGCTTGCGGGGGTTGAGCTTCTGCTCTTTGGTCCCGCCTCTCAACCGTCAATCTTCTGGTGTACAGATTCCTGAGCTTCTCGAGCTCTATCATATCTACATTTGAAACTGTGTATGGAGTCAGCCTCCACCACATCACTGCCTAATGCATTCCATTTACTAACTACTCTGATACTGTAAAAGTTCTTTCTAATGTATCTGTCGCTCATTTGGGTACTCAGCTTCCACTTGTGTCCCCTTGTTCGCGTACCACCCGTATTAAATAATCCATCCTTGTCTACCCTGTCAATTTCCCTGAGAATTTTGTACGTGGTGATCAAGTCTCTCCGAGCTCTTCTGTCTTCCAGCGATGTGAGGTGTAGCTCACTCAGCCTTTCCTCGTAACTCATGCCCCTTAGTTCTGGGACTAGCCTAGTTTTATAACTGAACTTTTTCCAGGTTCGATTTGTGCTTGACAAGGTACGGGCTCCATGTTGGGGTGTCATACTCCTGGATTGGTCTTACATACGTAATATACAAGGTTCTGAAAGATTTCTTACACAAGTTTCTGAAGGCAGTTCTGATGTTAGCCAGCCTCGCATACGCCGCTGATATTATTTTGATGTGGGCTTCAAGAGACAGGTTTGGCGTGATATCCACTCCTACATCTTTCTCTCTCTGTCCATTTCATGAAGGGATTCATCTCCCATTCGGTATCCAGTGTCTGGCCTCCTGTTTCCTCCCCTTAGTTTCATGTTTTTCTTCACTGTCGATGGTAATTGAAATATCAATTCCCCAAAATTCATTTTTATTTATGGTCTGACGCCTGAACGCGTTTCGTAATTCTTATTACATTTTCAAAGGCTTAGTTTAAACATAAAAAGATCATCGTGCTTATACTCGTTTTGGGTGAGGTGATATGGCACAAACGTTTTGGGTGAGGTGACAAACACAAGACAGAACACGAAACAATGGGTATAAATTGGGGGTATGAATACATAAGAATGGAAGTAACTGCGGAAGGCCTATTGGCCCCATACTTCCTCTTGCTGCTTCTATTTTGGTTCGGGGTCTTGAAGTTCGTAGAATATAGTTGTGCATTAATTGGCTGTCTTAATTAATTGTCCAGCCAATTAATATACATATATATATATATATATATATATATATATATATATATATATATATATATATATATATATATATATATGTTGAACTACGCTTGAAACAATCCACCTGTGTTAGGTCTAGTGTGTCATCCGGAGATTTATACAACAAATGAACTGCCCGGCTTCCAAGTCAATATTTAGCCAGGTCTTTCCTGCATCTAAACTCACTCAATTTATTTCCATTGGGGTTCGTTAGCTGGGCCGGAGAGCCAAGGCTGTTACTATTGGCGTGAACCACAACCCAGCTTTAAAAACAACTGTTGTGTGAACGAATGTTGTGATTCGTTCCGATCACAACGAATTGATCATCTACTGGCTTTTTAACGTGTGTCGGCAATTGACTTGTCATTCACTTCACTAATGACCATGTTCGAAGCAGTGATTCGAGATGTGCTTCATTCACTTCCAGCTCGATTCTCTCTAAATTAATGAAAAACAGCCCGTCCTCCAAACAAAGACCCAAAAGTCTATTCCATGCACCCGCCAAACCCCCAGCTGTTTATGAATGAAAAACGGTATACACACGATTCACAACTGATGACGTTCGAACACTTCCGGAACAAGTGCTTCACTGGCGAATTTTGTTCGAACCACAACGCTGTAAATGCTTCACCCACGTACTACAAATACAAATAATCGCCAACAGAACCTAAATACCTGACCTAACCTGTGCCTATATATGCACAATATGCTAATTTATTATAATATTAATTTACATATGAGAAAATTCGCGTTTTGAATGAACAGCATGTTAAAATTTATGAATGCGTCTGTGGGGTCGACCGCTGGATGGAATGAACTTGAGTCGAGGACGGGTTGATCAAAACACAAGAACAAATCCACAAGGGCCGTGATACGGGTTCGAACCTACGTCCAAGATAATCCGTCCGCCGCCTTAGTCGATTGCGCCACGGCATGGTCAAAAGAATTGCAACCGGAGTGCTACTGCCCTCGCATGGATCCTGCAGCCTCTCCGAGACACAAAACCAGAGTTTTACTGCAAACCAGGCTCCAGGATCCGTGTGAGGGGCAGTAGCACTCCGGTTGCAATTCTTTTGACCATGTCGTGGCGCAATCGACTAAGGCGCGTCGATGATTATCTAAAACGAAGGTTCGAACCCTCATCACGGTCCGAGCGAACAGCACGCGGGACCTTGTGATGTCCTGTGATCCCGGGTTCCGATCTCGGGCGCCGGCGAGGAACAATGGGCAGAGTTTCTTTCACCCTATACCCCTGTTACCTAGCAGTATAATAGGTACCTGGGTGTTAGTCAACTGTCATGGGCTGCTTCCCTGGGGGTGGAGGTCTGGTCGAGACCGGGCCGCGGGGACACTAAGCCCCGTAAATCATCTCAAGATAAGCGAAGATAACCTTACCCAGGTGTAACTTTGCATAAACCCATGATATTAACAATAATTAATTCATATTAGAGAAAAAAAACTGTTGGTATTGCACTTCGTGAAAGATTCGCCTCTCTCATTTGGCTGGAACGTGTATCTGTCAAATACTTTACTTAATAAAGTCTACCAAATCTGTTTCTTATCTGTCTGGTCCTACGGTGCGGGGCGGCTGAGTTCCCAAGTCTCAGGTGATTGTGATGAATACTATGATAATTAATTGAAGCTGAATAATTAATAGAAAAAAGACCTCTCTCTCTCTCGCTCTCTCTCTCTCTCTCTCTCTCTCCTCTCTCTCTCTCTCATCTCTCTCTCTCTCTCTCTCTCTCTCTCTCCTCTCTCTCCTCCTCTCCTCTCTCTCTCTGTCTCTCTCTCTCTCTCTCTCTCTGAATTTCCGTACGAAATGAAAATAGTGCAACAACGGATCATCCCTTTTTCTCATCGGCAACAATTTCGGATAAACGGCTTCCGGTCAAGCAAGAAGTTTCTTACTCGTTCATCCGGACAATTGGGAAAGGTATCCGGCTGTCCCTCCCCACCACCCGAGGCCAACCGCACTTCTCCGCTTACTCCTTGTAGTGAATGCTGTTTGTTCACGTAATACTGAGGCTCAGGTGTGGGGTGTAGGTATACAGGTGTGGGAGTATGTTTACAGGTGTGGGTGTAGGTATACAGGTGTGGGGTGTAGGTATACAGGTGTGGGAGTATGTATACAGGTGTGGGTGTAGGTATACAGGTGTAGGTATACAGGTGTGGGAGTATGTATACAGGTTGGGAGTATGTATACATGTGTGGGTGTAGGTATACAGGTGTGGGTGTAGGAATACAGGTGTGGAGTATGTATACAGGTGTGGGAGTATGTATACAGGTGTGGGAGTATGTATACAGGTGGGGTGTAGGTATACAGGTGTGGGAGTATGTATACAGGTGTGGGTGTATATATAGAGGTGTGGTTGTAGGTACACAAGTGTGGGTGTAGGTATACAGGTGTGGGTGTAGGTATACAGGTGTGGGTGTAGGTATACAGGTGTGGGAGTATGTATACAGGTGTGAGTGTATATATAGAGGTGTGGTTGTAGGTATACAGGTGTGGGTGTAGGTATACAGGTGTGGGTGTGAGGAATACAGGTGTGGGAGTATGTATACAGGTGTGGGTGTAGGTATACAGGTGTGGGAGTATGTATACAGGTGTGGGTGTATATATAGAGGTGTGGGTTGTAGGTACACAAGTGTGGGTGTAGGTATACAGGTGTGGGTGTAGGTATACAGGTGTGGGTGTAGGTTTACATGTGTGGGAGTATGTATACAGGTGTGAGTGTATATATAGAGGGTGTGGTTGTTGGTATACAGGTGTGGGTGTAGGTATACAGGTGTGGGTGTAGGAATACAGGTGTGGGAGTATGTATACAGGTGTGGGTGTATATATAGAGATGTGGTTGTAGGTATACAGGTGTGGGTTTAGGTATACAGGTGTGGGTGTAGGTATACAGGTGTGGGTGTAGGAATACAGGTGTAGGAGTATGTATACAGGTGTGGGTGTATATATAGAGATGTGGGTGTATATATACAGGTGTGGTTGTAGGTATACAGGTGTGGGTGTGAGTATACAGGTGTGGGTGTGGGTATACAGGTGTGGGTGTGAGTATACAGGTGTGGGTGTGAGTATACAGGTGTGGGTGTGAGTATACAGGTGTGGGTGTGGAAGGTGTGGAGTACAGGTGTGGGTGTGAGTATACAGGTGTGGGTGTGAGTATACAGGTGTGGGTGTGAGTATACAGGTGTGAATGAACGAGAAGGTGTAATTTCAAGCACCGGTACACTGTGTGAGGAAGGCACTTTGTGAGTGAGCAGCAGCCGCCGCAGCCGCAGCAGCAGCCGCCGCCGCCGCAGCAGCAGCAGCCCTGCAGCAGCAGCCGCCGCTGCAGCAGCAGCAGCAGCAGCCGCATCAGCAGCAGACGCAGCAGCAGCAGCCGCAGTAGCAGCCACCGCCGCAGCAGCAGCGAGCCACAGCAGCAGCAGCCACAACAGTAGCAGCAGCAGCCACAACAGTAGCAGCAGCAGCCGCAACAGTAGCAGCAGCAGCAGCAGCAGCAGCAGCAGCAGCACGCAACAGTAGCAGCAGCAGTAGGTGTGACATGTGACAGACTTGGGACCCTGTGTCAGGGGTCTGGGGGGGGGGAGGGACGCAGCGGTCGATGAGGCCACCCAGCAGCTGGACAGAGAGTGCTGCACCTGTCCCTCACAGCGGTACTCTCTCTGTCTTCTTGTGTCCTAGTCCATCTGTCTCTCCTCTCTCTCTCTGAAAATGTAATATTGTAACCCGAATTAATTCACGTTCATCGTTTTCGAGAAAGCCAAAAAAAATGCGGCGCGGGTGAACGACTAGAGTAAGCATCGCAACTCTATTGAAAACAACCCCTGATTTTATTTCAG
>WNGS01063758.1:0-16001 GCA_020271785.1 Procambarus virginalis | reverse complement strand
TTTACCTTGAGGATACCTTGAGGTGCTTCCGGGGCTTATCGTCCCCGCGGCCCGGTCATCGACCAGGCCTCCTGGTTGCTGGACTGATCAACCAGGCTGTTGGACGCGGCTGCTCGCAGCCTGACGTATGAGTCACAGCCTGGTTGATCAGGTATCCTTTGGAGGTGCTTATCCAGTTCTCTCTTGAACACTGTGAGGGGTTTGCCAGTTATGTCCCTTATGTGTAGTGGAAGCGTGTTGAACAGTCTCGGGCCTCTGATGTTGATAGAGTTCTCTCTCAGAGTACCAGTTGCACCTCTGCTTTTCAACGGGGGTATTCTGCACATCCTGCCATGTCTTCTGGTCTCATGTGATGTTATTTCTGTGTGCAGGTTTGGGACCAGCCCCTCTAATATTTTCCACGTGTAAATTATTATGTATCTCTCCCGCCTGCGCTCAAGGGAATACAGATTTAGGCTCTTTAGTCGGTCCCAATAGTTTAGATGTTTTACCGAGTGGATTCTAGCAGTAAAGGATCTCTGCACGCTCTCCAGGTCAGCAATTTCACCAGCAGTGAAAGGGGCTGTCATTGTGCAGCAGTACTCCACTCTAGAGAGCACAAGCGTTTTGAAAAGTGTCATCATCGGTATAGCATCTCTAGTGTGAAAAGTTCTTGTTATCCAACCTGTCATTTTTCTTGCAGTTGTGACGGCTACTTTATTGTGTTCTTTAAAGGTAAGGTCTTCCGACATGAGTACACCCAGATCCTTTACATTGCCTTTTCGTTCTATGTTATGATTTGCCTGAGTTTTGTACGTGGTTTCCGTTTTTATATTTTCATTTTTTCCATAGCGCATGAGCTGGAACTTGTCTTCGTTAAACACCATATTATTTTCTGTAGCCCATAGAAAGACCTGATCTACATCTGACTGGAGGTTCGCCGTGTCCTCTATGTTGCCTACTCTCATGAAGATCCTAGTGTCATCTGCAAAGGATGATACAGTGCTATAGGTTGTGTTCTTGTCTATGTCCGATATGAGGATGAGAAAAAGTACTGGAGCAAGCACAGTACCCTGGGGGACTGAGCTCTTAACGGTTGACGGGTTGGATTTTATTTTGTTGACTATTACACATTGGGTTCTGTTGGTCAGGAAATTGTAGATCCATCTGCCTACTTTTCCGGTAATTCCTTTTGAGCGCATTTTATGGGCAATAACACCATGGTCACATTTATCAAAAGCTTTTGCGAAATCTGTGTAAATTACATCAGCGTTTTGTTTGTCTTCCATAGCATCTAATGCCATATCATAGTGGTCCAGCAACTGCGACAGGCAAGAGCGCCCTGTTCTGAAACCATGTTGTCCGGGGTTATGGAGATGCTGTGATTCCATGTATTTTGTGATCTTACTTCTTAGCACTCTCTCAAAAATTTTTATGATGTGCGATGTTAGTGCTATCGGTCTGTAATTTTTTGCCTCTGCCTTATTTCCTCCTTTATGAAGTGGTGCTATCTCTGCTGTTTTTAGTATATCAGGAATAACGCCAGTATCTAGGCTTTGTCTCCACAGAATGTGAAGGGCCTGCGATAGTGGTTTTTTACAGTTCTTGATGAATATGGAGTTCCAAGAATCCGGGCCTGGTGCGGAGTGCATAGGCATACTGTTTATGGCTTCTTCAAAATCCAGTGGGGATAGGGTGACGTCTGATATATGATTTGATGTTGGTATCATATCCATGAAAAATTCATTTGGGTTATCGATCTTTAGTGCGTTTAATGGCTCGCTGAAGACAGAGTCGTATTGCTTCCTCAGTAGCTCGCTCATTTCTTTGTTGTCATCGGTGAAAGTTCCATCTTCCTTTCGCAGGGGCCCGATACTAGATGTGGTTTTTGATCTTGATTTTGCATAGGAGAAAAAATATTTCGGGTTTCTCTCTATTTCACTGATGGCCTTTTGCTCTCTTTCCCTCTCCTGCGTTTTGTATGATTCTTGTAGCTTGAGTTCAGTTTTTCCTATTTCGCTACCTAACCTTCTTCGCCGTTCCTGAGATAGGGTGCGACTCTCAAGTTGTTCCGCGATTCGTTTTCTTCGCCTATATAGGGAACGACGTTCTCGTTCCAATCTGCATCTCTTCCTCTTTTTTCTTAGGGGGATGCGGTTTGTACATATTTCTAGTGCTACTGAGCTTATTTTTTCCAGGCACTGGTTCAGGTTCGCATTTCCTAGCTGTTCTTCCCAGTTTATTTCTGTGAAGTCCTGGTTTATTTGCTCCCAGTTTATCTGTTTATTATTGAAGTTGAATTTGCTGAAATCTCCTCCACCGGGAATCTGGACTGGTTTTGAAGGTCTATTCCCCATGGTTGTCATAACTTCAATTAAGTTGTGATCTGAGTAACAGGTATTTGTAATCTTTATGTTCCTGATCAATTCATCATTGTTAGTGAAAATGAGGTCCAGCGTGTTCTCCTTCCTGGTTGGTTCTACTATTTGCTGGTTTAAGGCAAACCTGTCGCACATCCGTAGCAGGTCATTTGCATGTGCCTGTTCATTAAGGCTACTTCCTGGTATTCTTTCTGATATTACTGTATTAGCCAGGTGCTTCCATTTCAGGTGCCGTAGGTTGAAGTCCCCAAGCAGAATGATGTTCGGAGCTGGATTTGTGAGGTTTTCCAAGCAGTGTTCTACTTACATTAGTTGGTCTTTAAACTGCTGAGGGTTTGCCTCCGGTGACTTATATATAAGGTCAATAACTACATTTATAATCTCTATTTTGATTATCAGCACTTCCACCATATCATTCGAGGTGTTTAGCAGCTCAGTACAGATGAGTGTGTCTGTGTGTGTGAGTGTGAGGGTAGGAGAAAGTGTGAGGGTAGGAGAAAGTTGGGAAAGTGAACGACGACGTAACAGAGGGAATTTTAATGTTGGTAACGAAAGGTGAGGGAGAGAGTGAAGGTGAGTCACGTGACTTGCTAGGATAGAGAGGATTACGGAAGGGAAAGTTTTCGAGGAGAGGCAAAAGTGTTTGAGGATAAGTGAAAGTGTTAGAACGAATGTGATATTGTTAGAGGGAAAGTAAAAGTCTTAGATGGAATGTGAAAATAATCGAAAGGTGGTGAAAGTGCTCGAGGAAAAGTGAAAGGGCAACGACGCAGAGAGAGAACAGTTGTATTTTTTATAAATTAATAATGTACTGTAATTCTCGTTAAATACACAAAAATCAGATAATACTAATTGTGTTAAAAGTAATAAACAAATTTCTACACAACGGAAAATTATAGCCTGACGGAGAAGAACTGCCTTCCACAGCGCAATAGACTCTCAACGTCACCTTTGTGAATATCATAGTCATTAGCTAGACAAAAAGTATACAAGGAGAACATGGGGTGGCAGCCTTTCACCGGGGAACTAAAAATGTAATCGGATGCACAGTCTGGATGGCGTTGATATCGTTATTCCACTCACCAGAGGTCGTCATCATCGACCTCACCTCCTAACTGAGGGATGAAACATGAACCTTTCAAGGATGCCACACCTCAGCTAACAGATGGCGTTGTTCTCGCCTTTCTTAATCCCTTGGAGTTGGAGTGCAGGTTCATAGATGGTGTTGATATCGCCACTCTTCACTCCAGAAATGGTGTTGATATCGTAACAGATGGCTTTCTGCGTTTCCCTGAAAGAAGCAGTGCCACACCCTTCGCTTGTGGCGTGTTGTAGGAATGTACTGACCAGTGTGGATGCGCATGTGTAGTGCCACACCACTTGCTTACCGTCCTTCAAAGGAAGCAAGGTGACCCCGTCTGGGCCATTCTGAGATTTGTTGCGTCTGAATAAATGTTGCTCTCTTTGTGCTGGGTAGCAGGCTGTTGCAGGCTCCTCTTGATGATGTCGATAACTTCTTCATGTCAAGGTTCAATGTTGGTGAGTACAACTTTATCAGAAGCACTGGAGGCCTCTGGTACAATTGATTTCACTGCAATAATGACTACCTCACTGGATGAAATAATTTCTGGAGGGATTATGCACGAGGCCCAGGATTTCCCGCTGTGACTTCACCAGCCGCAGTCCTTCCAGCAGGAAGTCTTGTGTGCCTGCCAGAGTGCCATCTTCCAGAAACTAGATGTTGAGCTTACTGGACAATCTGCTTGTGATTTCTCGAACTGCTATGCAAAAGAGGAAGGATGCAAGGGGATCCCCCTGTTGAATTCCCTCTACTGAGGTGTCTTCATGTTCGCCAAACAGGAGTGTTGAGTCTTTGCTGTAACCTGCTGACACAAAAGGAAGAATACTTCGGCAATGTTCCTGACTGCAGTGAGGACTACTTCTCTTTTGGACGAGTTGAAAGCGTTTTTGAAATCTAATTTTACTACTGCCTGCTCTTCGGTAAGAGAGCTAATGTAGGCTCGTGCAGCATGGGACGCTGCTTCACAGCCTTGGGGGACTCCAAACCCCAGCTGGTTGGGTTGCAGCATGGTGGCTGCTTCCATTCGGATACTTTTGACAGCAGCCCAAAAGTGTTGCCCTTGCAGCCCTTGCAACTAGGCGGCGAAGGGTATTACCAACGGTAATGGGTCTGATCCCTCCATCCTCCTTTTTCAAGGCACATAGGGATGCACCAAAGCAAAACGGTTTGATTTCATCAGGGATTAACCGGCGAGGCAGTTGTTAACAAACGTAATTTCTGACAGGAGCGCCTCTGCAATTGGACCAAGAACAGGGTTCACCATTTCCTTGACATGTTGAGGTCTTACCCCTGTGTAGCCTCCTGAGGAGCCCGGGGGTAAAGGACACGATAGCTTTATAAACCTCTGATTTTCGATTTGTGGGTGGCAGATCCACCTGCTTGTGCAACACTCAAGTCAATGAAGGTGTTAGCCAGGGTTGATACGCACGTGTAGTCCCATACCAACTGCTTGCCATTCTTCCAGGGGTTCACAGTGATACCATCCGGGTGACTAATAAGAGCATCAGAGTTACGGGGTGTTAGGTAACAGGGGCTCTCTTTCAGCTGGGCATCCAGCTGTGGTGAGGCTCCTCTTGATGATATCATTAACTTCACTATGTCTCGAGTGCCATCCCCCTGTGCTTTAGCAGAGTAGACCATGGTGGCCGTAGCTGTTGGCCACCACCTCGCCTCAAATACACTTATATTTGGTGTGGATTGGAGCAGCAAGGTGGAGAGCAACAGCAATTTGGAGAGTGTGGGGTGCGAGACGTGTGCCAGTTGCCGACATTGAGGTTGCTAACAGGAAATCCCCTGCATGTGGGGCTACTACTGCTGTGAGGCAAGCAATGTCGCGTTGTGTTGTTGTAGCACCAACGCACTCTGCAGTAACTTGGTCAACAGTGGGGCCATCTCAGCTGGATTGCTAGTGGGGCTTTGAGGATGGTGGATGAGGTGATGCGTCTGCACGAGAGGCCCACTCGGTGCCCCAGCATATAAAATTTGGATCGTGTATACCTGCTAGCTGATGTAAGTAGGCAGGTAGAATTTCCTTCACAAGGTCATCGGATGTTGAGGAGGAGGACAGGAAGGCTGGTACAGCGATTTGTGTTGCTGTTCTAACTCCTAAGCCCCCAAGTCTTATGGGAAGAGAAGCTTGTTTCCACTGTAGGTCATCAAGAGAGAGGTTGGGGCTTTTTCTCACATTAATTTCAGTAACATGTCATATTAACATTTTGGCTACTTATACATAATGAAATTGTATTACATCACCTCACCCAAATGCAGGTATAAGAGCCAAACTGCTGTTTCAGTCACAAAGTTGTGTGTGGATAAACTGAAGTCTTTGAAAATGTAATAAGTTTTACGAAACGCGCTCAAGTGTCGCGTCAGACTAGAAATAAAGAATGAATTTTGGAGAATTGATCTTTCATTTACCGTCACCAGTAAAAAGAAACATAAGGAAAATCGAGAAAATTCGTGTTAGAATTATTAATCTTACTTTTTCGGTCATTTAATAACATATGTCTACAGGAAAGACTGCTACCAAAATATATTTATATATATATATATATTATATATATATTTTATATATATATATATATATATATATATATATATATATATATATATATATATATATATATATTATATATAATATATATATATATATATATATATATATAGGGGGGTACCACCTCTGGTGCAATTTTAGGGACCCACAGCCTCAGAGAAGGGAACACAGAGCATTCAGGGAAAAACTTGCCATTTAACTCTGAATACATGAGGGTGTTCGCTTTTCCTACCACCCCCCTTTTTTATGGTGTACACTTTATTAAGTAAGGTTATACAGTTACATATCTGATTGTATACAAAAAAAGAGCATTAAGAGGACACAAAAATAGTTCGCTTCCTAGAGGCTGTAGATTTCCTCGAACTCCTCCGACGTTGGGCAGGAACCGAGGATGCAGCGAGCATTCCCCCTCTGGATCGCGACACTGAGGCGCTGAAAGAGAAAACTTGCCGCTCTAGGGTCTCTTGTGGTGTCAATGAGCTTGGAACCAAGATCCTTTAGAAACCTTCTTGCACTCTCTCCCCATGGGCCTAGGGTCTCCGACCCTATTGGAACGAAGTTGTACCGATGATCTAATTGCCTATACTTGGCTGACTTGTCTCTTTCTCTGTGTGTCGCCGCGGCTCCTGCTGTGCGGCAGAGAGGTTGATGTATGTGGCTGCCAGGGTGGATACGCAAGTATAGTCCCATGCCAACTTCTGCCACCCTANTTATATATATATATATATTGGTGTATACTGGCAGCAGGTTTTCTTTTACACATGTCTCATTGAATATGACCGCATATTCTGTATTTACTATCTTCTGATTTAGGGCTTCTATCCCTCTAACTATTTTCTTAGCATCAGGGCTTAGCTGAAATAGGATTATTTCAGCTAAGCCCTGATGCTAAGAAAATAGTTAGAGGGATAGAAGCCCTAAATCAGAAGATAGTAAATACAGAATATGCGGTCATATTCAATGAGACATATATATATATATATATATATATATATATATATATATATATATATATATATATATATAAATATATAAACTGAAAACCACGCACCACAGAAGGATTCGAACCAAGACAGTCAGGTGCACTCTGCAACTGACGTACCCGATACCTTAACCACTCGGCCAATTGTGTTAATACTCAAATTGTATGACGGTTGAGACATAACCAATTACAGGCGAGTAGGCCTCTGACGTCATGCCAGACAGAGCCGGCACCAGCCGTGCTCCCAGCAGGCCTCAGTATTCCCACAGACCCTGAGTACGTGGGACCTCGGCTGGCCAGTTATACACTTTGTTACGAATAATTGTGACTGTACAAAAGACATTGGTAGCCTAGGCTATATCCCCAACGTCCCGACAGCACTTGGAGGTAAACTTGGGCATAGTTATTTCATCGAATCACCTTACTTTGTGGGCCCATGTGAGCAACACAAATGCGAACTAGCTTGAATGGTCCCCGAGCCAATATGTAACTGAAAACTCCACACTCCAGAAGGATTCGAACCCAGACAGCCAGGAGCACTGTAAACATGGCATACCCGGTTCCTTAACCACTCGACCATCCGAGACTGTACCAAAGTCATTTGGAGCCGAGGCTGAATCCCCAACGACCCGACAGCACTTGTGATAAACTTGGGCATAGATATTTCATCGAATCACCTCATTTTGTGAGGCCATGTGAGCAACACAAATACAAAAAAGATTGAATTGCTCCAGCCAATATGCAACTGAAAACTCCACACCCCAAAAGGACTCGAACCCAGACAGCCAGTAGCACTATGAATCCTGACATATCTGGTACCTTAACTAGTATCTTCTTGAGATTCTTATCTTGAGATGATTTCAGGGCTTAGCCAGGACATCTATATAGCATGTATATAAAAATCTGCTCGGATGCGAATGGAACGTTGTGTGAAAATTTCAAAGCAACCGGTGAAGAACTTTCGCAGATTAGCGATTTTGAACAAACGAACATTTCCACTTTTATTTATATAGATTATTTTGGTTTATTTCTCAACTATTTTGGTTTATATCTGAATTGCTTCATTATGGTTTAGATCTAAATTGTATAATGACAAACTTATCACGAACGTATATCAATATATCACAATCTAAATTTAGTAGTGATTGAAGGTCGATGAAGACGAGATGTCGTTATACCACAGGGAAACTTGCACGCCAAGACCACAGCAACAACGTGTCGGTATACCAGTGGGGTAAACCCTTCACTTTTAAACGGGCAAAAATGCTATACCCTAACAGTTTCGGAGATGCTTTGAAATTCTTCGTGAAATAAGAGTGAAGTATCTCTCGAGAAGATGATTCATGTCAACAAAAACCTCGCCTCAGACCGGACAGTGTAAAACATCTCAGAAACTCACATATATACACAATGTTTTTGTGTATATACACAAAAATACACAAAAATATAAACAATACACAATGAATTTTAACCGATGGGTATTTTCGTCTTCAGAAGCAATACAAATGTACAAATTGACTTCCTGTGTGTGTGTGTGTGTGTGTGTGTGTGTGTGTGTGGTGTGTGGTGTGTGTGTGTGTGTGTGTGTGTGTGTGTGTGTGTGTGTGTGTGTGTGTGTGTGTGTATGTGTGTGTGTGTGTGTGTGTACTCACCTAGTACTCACCTAGTTGTGCTTGCGGGGGTTGAGCTCTGGCTCTTTGGTCCCGCCTCTCAACCGTCAATCAACAGGTGTACAGTTTCCTGAGCCTATTGGGCTCTATCATATCTACACTTGAAACTGTGTATGGAGTCAGCCTCCACCACATTCTTTCCTAATGCATTCCATTTGTCAACAACTCTGACAAATGTGTGTGTGTACTCACCTAGTTGTACTCACCTAGTTGTGCTTGCGGGGGTTGAGCTCTGGCTCTTTGGTCCCGCCTCTCAACCGTCAATCAACAGGTGTGTGTGTGTGTGTGTGTGTGTGTGTGTGTGTGTGTGTGTGTGTGTGTGTGTGTGTGTGTGTGTGTGTGTGTGTGTGTGTGTGTGTGTGTGTATGTGCGAGGGGAAAAAGAGAGACGGAGGCAAGGAAACTATCAGGTAAAAGCGCAAAACCATTACGACTATTCAGCACTAGTTCAATAAATGACTGAATTATATATATTTAACAGATCTCTAACTCTGTCCGTGGATGACAGAAGAAAATGTATATAAACTGTTTAGCATTGTAAATGTGAATTTGCGTCTGAGGGAGAAAATAATAAAAAAAACAATATTGGAAGGGATTAGGATAAGGATTTGGGGCTGGGCGGGAAAAAAGGAATGGTGCCTAACCACTTGGACGGTCGGGGATTGAACGCCGACCTGCATGAAGCTTGACCGTCGTTCTACCCTCCAGCTCAAGTGGTTGAACAAAGAATTGCAGTGAGAAAGTCCGGGGAGACAAATAGATGGACAGATTGAGAGAAACAGAAATAGTTGTCATAAGAAATATTGAGAGAAGAGAGTGCACCATTACATGAGTGAGTGCACCATTACATGAGAGAGTGAACCATTACATGAGAGGGTGCACCATTACATGAGTGAGAGCACCATTACATGAGAGAGTGCACCATTACATGAGAGGGTGCACCATTACATGAGTGAGAGCACCATTACATGAGAGGGTGCACCATTACTTGAGAGAGTGCACCATTACATGAGAGGGTGCACCATTACATGAGAGGGTGCACCATTACATGAGTGAGAGCACCATTACATGAGAGAGTGCACCATTACATGAGAGGGTGCACCATTACATGAGAGGGTGCACCATTACATGAGTGAGAGCACCATTACATGAGAGAGTGCACCATTACATGAGAGGGTGCACCATTACATGAGTGAGAGCACCATTACATGAGTGAGTGCACCATTACTTGAGAGAGTGCACCATTACATGAGAGGGTGCACCATTACATGAGTGAGTGCACCATTACATGAGAGAGTGCACCATTACATGAGAGGGTGCACCATTACACGAGAGAGTGCACCATTACATGAGAGAGTGCACCATTACATGAGAGAGTGCACCATTACTTGAGAGAGTGCACCATTACATGAGAGAGTGCACCATTACACGAGAGAGTGCACCATTACATGAGAGAGTGCACCATTACATGAGAGTGCACAATTACATGAGAGAGTGCACCATTACACGAGAGAGTGCACCATTACATGAGAGGGTGCACCATTACATGAGAGGGTGCACCATTACATGAGAGGGTGCACCATTACATGAGAGGGTGCACCATTACTTGAGAGAGTGCACCATTACTTGAGAGAGTGCACCATTACATGAGAGAGTGCACCATTACATGAGAGAGTGCACCATTACTTGAGAGAGTGCACCATTACATGAGAGAGTGCACCATTACTTGAGAGAGTGCACCATTACATGAGAGAGTGCACCATTACATGAGAGAGTGCACCATTACTTGAGAGAGTGCACCATTACATGAGAGAGTGCACCATTACATGAGAGTGCACAATTACATGAGAGAGTGCACCATTACATGAGAGTGAACCATTACATGAGAGTGCACCATTACATGAGAGTGCACAATTACATGAGAAGGTGCACCATTACACGAGAGAGTGCACCATTACAGGAGACAGTGCACCATTACATGAGTGAGTAAGCATTACATGAGTGAGTGCACCATTACATGAGAGTGCACAATTACATGAGAGGGTGCACCATTACACGAGAGAGAGCACCATTACAGGAGACAGTGCACCATTACATGAGTGAGTAAGCCATTACATGAGTGAGTAAGCCATTACATGAGAGAGTGCACTATTACATGAGTGAGTGCACCATTACACGAGAGGGTGCACCATTACACGAGAGAGTGCACCATTACATGAGAGAGTGAAACATTACATTAACACCAGTGGAGATTTGTGCACAAGCTAAAGATGCAGGCAGGAGTATAAGAGAAGGTATTACATTGGATAAAGGAGTACCTAAGCACTGTTCAACCTGTCCTCTTAAAAAGAACGTCGCTTTTGGCCGTTTGCTCGTATGGCCGTATATAGACGTAATTTGAAAATGAAAAAAAATTGAAAATAAATTTGGGATTTTTTTTCAACAACAGTAAGTTAAGGGTCCTCTGATAGGTTAGGTGGGCAGGAAATTCTCATAAAGTTTCAAAATGTTATGAAAAACGTTAATTGAAAGTTCCTCTTCTAAGCTGTCAGAGGAGGGCCGGACGACTCAAACAGAAAACGGAACAGTACGTCACTTTTGTGAGTCGATTTCATTTCAAATTACGTCCAAATTTGGCCATAGTGCGCATACCAGCCAAAAGTGACGTTATTTTTAAGAGGACGGGTTGGCAACAGAAGGCAGTGAGTCACTGAGAGAGGTGAGGTCTCAGAGTGGCGTGACGTCACCGGTGGAGTCCCACACTGGTCAGTCCTTGACCTATACTGGTTCTGGTATATGTAAATGATCTAGAGGCAATAGACTCGTTCCTGTAGATGTGTACTAATAATTCAAAAATTTGAGGAGGATTTAGAAAGAACAAGATAGTATGAAGCTACAAGATGACCTAAACAACTTGAAAGAATGGTCAAACAACTGGCTCCTAAAGTTGAAACCAAGTTTATGTAAGGTAATGAAACTAGGCGGAAGGAACAGGAGGCCAGACACATGATACCGAATGGGAAACAAAGTCCTCTGCGAAACGGACAGAGAGAAAAGTTTAGGGGTTGATATCACACCAAACCTGCCTCTTGAAGCCGACATCAAAAGAATATCATCAGCGGCGTATGCGAGGCTGGCTAACATCAGAACTGCCTTCAGGAACCTGTGTAAGGAATCATTTAGAACCTTATATACCACATATGTAAGACGAATCCTGGAGTATGCGGCTCCAAAATGGAATCCATACCTCGTCAACGATGCTCAAGAAGGTTCAAATGTATGACACTAGACTAGTCCCAGAACTAAAAGGCATGAGTTACGAAGAAATGCTGGGAGCACTGCCCCTTACGTTGAAGGTAGACAGAAGTGCTCGGGAAGACATGATCACTACACAGTTTTTTTAGGGAAATTGACAGGATAGATAAGGATGGACTATTTAACATAACTGGAACACGAATAAAGGGATACAAGTGGAAACTGAGTACCAAAATGACATATGAACACAAGAAAGAACATTTTTCAGTGTCATAGCAGTTAACAGATGGAATACATTAGGCAGTAATGTGGTGGAGGCAGACTCCATGCACAGTTTCGTGTGTAAATATGATGAAGCCCGAAAGGCTCAGGAACCTATACACCAGTATATTGACAGCAACCCGTCATCGCAAATTCGTATAGCCAATATTGCCTTATTAAATAAGTGCATAGGTGACATACTTAACATAATAGTTTCCCGTGAAAAGCTTCATAAAAAACACCAACCTTACCTAACCTACTTAGTATGTTAAGATAAGCATCTTATTGCTTCGTAATTACAATTATTACCTAACCTATACCTATAATAGGTCAAGTAACAATTGTAATTACGAAGCTATAAGATGCTTATTTTAACATACTAAGTAGGTTAGGTAAGGTCGGTGTTTTCTATGAAGCTTTTCAAGGAAAACTATTATGTTTAGTACGTCACCTATGCACTTATTTAATAAGTCAATATTGACTATACGAATTTGCGAGGACGGGTTGTTGACAGTTGTGAGGACGGATCAAAGAGCTGAAGCTCAACCCCCGCAAGCTCAACTAGGTGAGTACAAGTCTTGAGCATCTATAATCTGTAATGTGCTCAAATTACAGTAAATAGATATCTGGGATTTAGGCAACTGTTGTGGGTAGCATCTTGGGTTTGATAAGTAGTTGTTCTAGCTGGACCTCGATCATCCTCCCCGGCTGCCTGTCCCCAACGCCAGGGGAGTCTAATATATTTATGAACAACATCCTGACAAAACGAAAGATTCGGAAACACTACGGGAACCGGAATGATATTTTCCAATCAACACTTGGAAATGAGCGCATGATCTTTCCAGGTCTCCCCAGACCTCATCCTCGGGGACAAGGACCAGGTCTCCCCAGACCTGGTCCTCGGGGACAAGGACCTGGTCTCCACAGACCTGGTCGTCGGGGACAAGGACCTGGTCTCCCCAGACCTGGTCCTCGGGGACAAGGATCAGGTCTCCCCAGACCTGGTCCTCGGGGACAAGGACCAGGTCTCCCCAGACCTGGTCCTCGAGGACAAGGATCAGGTCTCCCCAGACCTGGTCCTCTCCCTTGGCCTCACCCTCGCCCAGTGAAGACCAATCCCACCACTACGAGTCATTATAATATCTTTATTGACCAGATTTATATCAAATTTTGCATAATCTTAGACATTCAGTAAGGTCTTACTGCAGGGAGAGTGCAGCGCGCCGGTGGCGGTAACTCTGATGGACGACGCCTACACGAGGAGAGAGCGGAGAGAACCTTTACACATAGAGAGGGACAGGGAGAAGCTCTCCACGTAGAGAGGGACAGGGAGCTCTACACATAGAGAGGGACAGGGAGAAGCTCTACACGTAGAGAGGGACAGGGAGCTCTACACATAGAGAGGGACAGGGAGAAGCTCTACACGTAGAGAGGGACAGGGAGCTCTACACATAGAGAGGGACAGGGAGAAGCTCTACACATAGAGAGAGGTAAAGATCTACGGGTGAAGACGACGGGGCTCGGAATTATGAGTAGATGTGATAGCGTCGACAATTATGAGTACCCCGTACAACCTTGATAATTATTAGTACCTGTAATAGGGTTGACAATCATGAGTACCTCTGATGGCCTTGACAATCTGGAGGGCCTCTGAGTGCCACGACAGTAACTAATACCCGTGAAAGTCTCGACAATCATGCGAAGACCTTGACAATCACTACTATTCCTGCTGACCGTGACATTCAGGACCACATGTGATGGCATCAACAATCATGAGGACACCTGATATCCACCACAATTAAAAATAGATACGAGTACCCTTTATGGCCTCGACAATCACTAATAACCCTGACTTCGGAAAAAATGAATACCTCTAAAGGCCTCAGAAAACAGGCGTCCCCCTGATTGTTTCAACAATCATGAGTACCTCTGATGGCATCGACAATAATAAGTACTTCTGACGGCCTTAAAAATGATGAATTCCTATGATGGTGTTCACAGCCCACTGGCACTCAACCTTCACAACCCACTGGCACTCAACCTTCACAACCCACTGGCTGTCAACCTTCACAACCCACTGGCTCTCAACCTTCACAACCCACTGGCACTCAACCTTCACAAGCCACTGGCACTCAACCTTCACAATCCACTGGCTGTCAACCTTCACAACCCACTGGCTGTCAACCTTCACAACCCACTGGCTCTCAACCTTCACAACCCACTGGCTCTCAACCTTCACAACCCACTGGCACTCAACCTTCACAAGCCACTGGCTGTCAACCTTCACAACCCACTGGCTGTCAACCTTCACAACTCACTGGCTGTCAACCTTCACAACCCACTGGCACTCAACCTTCACAACCCACTGGCTGTCAACCTTCACAACCCACTGGCACTCAACCTTCACAACCCACTGGCTGTCAACCTTCACAACCCACTGGCACTCAACCTTCACAACCCACTGGCTCTCAACCTTCACAACCCACTGGCTGTCAACCTTCACAACCCACTGGCTGTCAACCTTCACAACCCACTGGCTCTCAACCTTCACAACCCACTGGCTGTCAACCTTCACAACCCACTGGCACTCAACCTTCACAACCCACTGGCTGTCAACCTTCACAACCCACCGGCTCTCAACCTTCACAACCCACCGGCTCTCAACCTTCACAACCCACTGGCTGTCAACCTTCACAACCCACTGGCTGTCAACCTTCACAACCCACTGGCTGTCAACCTTCACAACCCACCGGCTCTCAACCTTCACAACCCACTGGCTGTCAACCTTCACAACCCACTGGCTGTCAACCTTCACAACCCACTGGCTGTCAACCTTCACAACCCACTGGCTGTCAACCTTCACAACCCACTGGCTGTCAACCTTCACAACCCACTGGCTGTCAACCTTCACAACCCACTGGCACTCAACCTTCACAACCCACTGGCTGTCAACCTTCACAACCCACCGGCTCTCAACCTTCACAACCCACCGGCTCTCAACCTTCACAACCCACTGGCTGTCAACCTTCACAACCCACTGGCTCTCAACCTTCACAACCCACTGGCTCTCAACCTTCACAACCCACTGGCTGTCAACCTTCACAACCCACTGGCTCTCAACCTTCACAACCCACCGGCTCTCAACCTTCACAACCCACTGGCTCTCAACCTTCACAACCCACCGGCTCTCAACCTTCACAACCCACTGGCTGTCAACCTTCACAACCCACTGGCTCTCAACCTTCACAACCCACTGGCACTCAACCTTCACAACCCACTGGCACTCAACCTTCACAACCCACTGGCTCTCAACCTTCACAACCCACTGGCACTCAACCTTCACAACCCACTGGCACTCAACCTTCACAACCCACTGGCTGTCAACCTTCACAACCCACTGGCTCTCAACCTTCACAAGCCACCGGCACTCCAGCTCCTGCAGAAGCCTCATAGATCGAGGTTGTTACGTGCAGAACACGGCGGTCTGATCCCTGATCAGAGCGGAGAATGTATCGCGTGAATGGCTAACTATTGTAACTTTCGGCTTTCCGTAGATTGTGGCACTTTCCTCCCGATAAGAGACCTTGAGATACTAGTGCCATCAGTCTGATTAGATTTTGTAACTCTCGCTAAAACCCGCAGTCACTCACTTCCATGGTACATGTCCTGTACCAGGATAGTTTACAGTTTATTAATTGCCAGTCTTCTATTTCCACTGGGCTCGAAGCTCGTCCTCTTAGAGTTTCCCAACGTCAAGAAAACGGTCTATGTAAAGTGTCCTCTTGTAACCTACTAGAGGATCTAAAACAAAAACGATACAGAACGTTATTTTCGTGAGA
>WNGS01063747.1:0-10077 GCA_020271785.1 Procambarus virginalis | reverse complement strand
ATACCACCCACAGGATGAGTATGGCGTCCACTGTCACCCACTGGATGGGTATGGGGCTCCACCACCCACAGGATGGGTATGGGGTCCAATACCACCCACAGGATGATATGGGGTCCACTACCACCCACAGGATGTTATGGAGCTCGCAACCACCCACAGGATGGGTATGGGGTTCAATACCACCACAGGATGAGTATGGGTCCAATACCACCCACTGGATGGGTATGGGGCTCCAACCACCCACAGGATGGGTTGAGTCCAATACCACCCACAGATGAGTATGGCGTCCACTACCACCCACAGAGGGTATGGGGTCATACCACCCACAGGCTGAGTATGGGGTCCAAATAAAATATGTAAAACTAAAATATGTAAAACTAACACTACCTGATAAATTCCCTGTACCTACTTACCCCTCTATTGTCAACCCAGGTCTTATTTTTTTATTCAACGCTGTTTTGTCTACATATTGTATTTGTTGACTGGTTTTTCAGTAATGTTCCCCCCCTTTTTTTTTCTTTATTTGTATCTGTTTCTAAAACACATTCTGATCGGGGAGAAAACAAACCAGGAGTGGGGGGACCTTAATTTATTAACTAATGTTTACAGAGCAATTGCTGTACCACAATATCCAAGTAGGCGTGTAACATGGCTGAGTAGCATGCCAGTACTGCAAAGATGCACTAAAGGAAATAAGTCATAGGACATTAACCGTGTCTAGTGCCAGCTAGCCGAAGCAATGTTGCAGTACTCGCAATCAGCTTAAAGCTATAATTAAAACAATGCCAGAGATAATTGAGTGGCACAGCCAGTACAGTATGTATAAAATATATTCTGTATACACAGAGGGCATAGAATAGTTACTAGTTTCCAGGGGTAACGATATGCTAGTGCCTAGTACATGTAAAGTCTGCAACCCCAAACTTGCACACAAGTGAGCACTTGACATATGGTAAGTAGCGCAACTGCTGTACCACAATATAAGAGAAGGCATGTAACATGTCTGAGTAGAATGCCAGTACTGCAAAGATGCAACTAAGGGAATAAGTCATAGGACATTAACCGTGCCTAGTGGCAGCTAGCCGAAGCAATGTTGCAGTACTCGCAATCAGCTTAATGCTATAATTAAAAACAATGCCAGAGATAATTGAGTGGCACAGCCAGTACAGTATGTAGAAATATATTCTGTATACACAGAGGGCATAGTATAGTTAATAATTTCCAGGGGTAATGATATGCTAGTGCCCAGTACATGTAAAGTCTGCAACCCCAAACTTGCACTACAAGTGAGCACTTGACATATGGTAAGTAGCTGCGGGCAGCCCTAGACTTGGGGATCCGGCGCAGCACCCCCAAATTAGAGAGTAGCATAGGAGAAACGTGAGGAGCTCGAAGAGCAAGATGTTCTGCAGTCAAGGGAGGAGGGCGGGTGTTTCGTGTGGAGCGTACCGTAGCTGTGTAGGAGTGAGAGGGAAACCTCCTTGTGCGTTGCTTAAATGTGCGCCCCCCCCACGGCGCGCGCAGCTCTCACAGAGCGCTGCGTAATTGTTTTCGCCTCCCAGAATTCCCCCGCTTAATTTAAATTATGCAGGGGCCATTTCTGATCGGGGAGAAAACAAACCAGGAGTGGGGGGACCTTAATTTATTAACTAATGTTTACAGAGCAATTGCTGTACCACAATATCCAAGTAGGCGTGTAACATGGCTGAGTAGCATGCCAGTACTGCAAAGATGCACTAAAGGAAATAAGTCATAGGACATTAACCGTGTCTAGTGCCAGCTAGCCGAAGCAATGTTGCAGTACTCGCAATCAGCTTAAAGCTATAATTAAAACAATGCCAGAGATAATTGAGTGGCACAGCCAGTACAGTATGTATAAAATATATTCTGTATACACAGAGGGCATAGAATAGTTACTAGTTTCCAGGGGTAACGATATGCTAGTGCCTAGTACATGTAAAGTCTGCAACCCCAAACTTGCACACAAGTGAGCACTTGACATATGGTAAGTAGCGCAACTGCTGTACCACAATATAAGAGAAGGCATGTAACATGTCTGAGTAGAATGCCAGTACTGCAAAGATGCAACTAAGGGAATAAGTCATAGGACATTAACCGTGCCTAGTGGCAGCTAGCCGAAGCAATGTTGCAGTACTCGCAATCAGCTTAATGCTATAATTAAAAACAATGCCAGAGATAATTGAGTGGCACAGCCAGTACAGTATGTAGAAATATATTCTGTATACACAGAGGGCATAGTATAGTTAATAATTTCCAGGGGTAATGATATGCTAGTGCCCAGTACATGTAAAGTCTGCAACCCCAAACTTGCACTACAAGTGAGCACTTGACATATGGTAAGTAGCTGCGGGCAGCCCTAGACTTGGGGATCCGGCGCAGCACCCCCACTCCGCAGGCCAGCGAAGCCGGTCCCCCACCCCCCGAAGGGCGAGGTGCCCGCTGGCCGCAGAAGAAACTTATCGAGGTAATGGAATGAAGTCTTGCCTGACGTAGGTGTGGAACGCATCACTTTCCCACCTGCGGCACAGAGCACCCATGTGAAATCTTGTCTGGTGACCGGGAAGCCCGATTCGCCCAGGAAGATAGGTCCTGGTCCCAAGCCCCGTCGTCTTAAGTAGTTCGCCATGGCACGTACCGGGCGGTACTTGCAGTAGGGGTCTGCACTCAGAGTTAAAGTGGGGGTACGCCCTGCACTGTGCTTGTAGGAGGCAAACGCGATGTCGATCCCCGTCCGCAATAACGTTAACTGGTCCAAGCGTAGTGTGTGTTGCCCCTTCCCCGTATAGGTCACCTCCCCTAGCCGGAGGCAGGCTTAGAAGGCGAGGGAGAAGAGCGCTCTGTGCAGGTCCCCCGGTATGACTGTCGTGGCGAATTGCAGTTTGCCGATAATCCCCTGCAGGTCCCGCAGGGGAAGGCTCTCGACCCGCAGAGCATCTTCCACTGCAGTCATGTACTTCGTCCTCTTGTCGTCCGGCAGCCTTGTCTCCATACGTCGGGCGTCGATTTCAAGTCCAAGGAAGGTGAGGCAGGAGCGGGGGCCCGCAGTCTTGTGGGGGGCCAGGGCAACGCCTAGGCGCTCACCGAGGGCAATGAACACCCGCAAGCTCCGCAAGCACTCGTAGGTAGAACTCACGCGGATGAAATCGTCCAGCACCTTCACGGCATCCCGCACGCCGAACTTCTCCACGAGGATCCATTGCAGGGCGTCGGAGAACGTCTCGAAGATCCTGCAGGAATGTGCCGCCCCCATGCTGAGCATTTTTCCATAGTAGTACCGCCCTCCGTGGGCGAAGCCGAGTAGGTGGTAGTCGCTGGGTTGACCGGGATGATCCGTAAAGCCTCTGCTAAATCACATTTTTGCCAAGTGCGCCCCCGGCGAGCGTCTGACCACTAAGGTCTCAGTTGTCGTCTCCCGCGGGATGTTGGCGTTGACGCTCTCGGCGGTATAGGGGTAGCCGAGGATGTGGAGTAGCCTGTATTTTCCCGGCGTAGACTTTTCTCTCAGGGCTATAGGAGAACACTTGAAGTTCTCGAATGGGGGGGGACCTCGAAGGGGCCCGCTATGCGCCCCAGGCTCAGTTCCCTGTCTAGCATAGGTACTAGGAACAGCATCAAGCGCGTCTGCGTCCACTGGCGTTGTGACGTGTCTTTCTTCCTGCTCTTGTCCTGAGTGGGGCGACAGGAACGATTCTCCTTAGCGGCGGCGACTCGAGGCTTGGCCTGGGGGCACGGGCAGTAGGCAGGATGTCACTTGTGTCAGCGGGGCAGAGTGCTTGAAGGTGCAGGAGGGGACGGAGCAGCCTGTCCCGGTTGCGTGGAAAGCGTAGCAGTATCCCGGTGGTAGCCCGTAGGCCCTTGCAGTAGTGTGAACGTTCGGCTGGGGAGGCGGCGGCGCGAGGCCCCACCTGAAACTGCTCCTGCGCTGCACGTTGTACGGACCGAATCTCCAGGTCTAGTCTTAGAGCGGTCCATGGGCAGCCCGACCTCTCCTTGTCCCACCTGAATGCCTCGTCGTACCACATCCAGTCGCCGCGGAGGTTGCTCTTCATGGACTTCACGTAGCGGACGTGTGAAAAGCGCCCAACCCTCGGCGGGAAGTCGATCGAGGTAGATTGAAGCTAAGATGTCGAAGCCGTGCCCCCACTGCTCCAGCGTCAGAGGCGGCAAGTTCTTAGTGGATAACTGGGCCACAGAGGGAGTGGCATGTCGTGACTCCGAGGGCCTGGCATCGCATTCGTAAGCCAGCAGGCCGCGCCAGTCGATGTACTTGTTTGCCCAGACTTTCTCTCTTAGGGCCAGTGGGACGTGCACACCTAGCATGGTGACGGTGTTGCCACGCGTCCCCCAGAGCTGCCCTACCCAAGGACTAGGGGTAGTAAGGAACGAGCTCTCTCGGTGGTACTCGCCGTTGGGGGACGTGCTTGAAGAGCTGTGTCGCCGCCCTGTCGTGTGGCTCCTCGCCCTTGACCGTGGGCAGCGCGCAGGGGGGGGGGGAGGCTGTGCGAGTAGGCCTGTTCGTGAGGGCGTCCGTGTTGTCCGCTCCGCCAGGGTTCGAAATCTTCTGTCATCTCGATTCGGAGGGGGGGGGGGTCCGAGCCTGAGCAATGAGCGTCCGCAGCGTTGCCCAGTCGGCGGCCGAAAGATGTGTGGGGTGGTCGGCCGCGTCCCCCGTGGCCATTCCTTTTGGGCGTGCATCGTGGATGTGGTCGGCGTCCGAGTCAGAGCCTCCCGAAGAGGCGTCCGTGGAGGAGGCGATGCGGGCGGGTTTCACCCTTGCCCTAGGCGGTTGCGTCCTAGCACCCCTTCGTCGCTGCCCTCTTCTTGACGCTGCCCTTGTCCTCTTCTTCGCCGTGGGGTGGGTGGGCCGGCATCTCCGTACTGCGGAAAGGGGAAAATTAAGTGGGCAGCCAGAGCAGGACAGGAAAGGAAACAAGGCTAGGCATGTAAACAAGGTAATAATATAGCCGTGTAAGCAAGCATGGCAGGAAAAAAAAAAAAAAAAAAAATAAATAAAGTAAGTAAACTCGGGAAACTAAATTAAATTTATAAACCTTAATTAGTTAGTTAACTTTTAAAATAAACAAACATAATCAGACAATAATTAATAAAGAACTAAAAGATAAGAAAGTAAACTAAATTTAAAAGCCAGTACATAAACTAAATTAAAAAGGACGAGTGCATAACCAGTAAGTAGATTAAAACGTATGAACGGAATGATAAATAAACGCATAAGTGTGTAGCAAGCAGAAGTATTGGCAAAAGGAAATTAAATAAAGTAACGAAGTGTAACAGTAAAACGGGGTAAGGACATAGAAACTTAACCAAAGTAAGAGTAGACGGGAAAAGCGAAAAAAGTAGGCAATAGCACAGAACCAGAAATAAGTAAAATAAAAGTGTAAATAAAATAAAGTAAATAAACTCGGGAAATTAAAATAAATTTATAAATAAACCTTAATTAGTTAATGAACTTTTAAAATAAACAAATCCGACAATAATTAATAAAGAACTGAAAGATAAGAAAGTAAACTAAAATTAAAAGCCAGGACAAACTAAAATTAAAATGGACGAGGGCATAAGAAGTAGGTAGATTAAAACGTATGAACGGAATGATAAATAAACGCATAAGTGTGTAGCGAGCAGAAGTATAGGCAAAAGGAAATTAAATAAAGTAAATAAGTAACGAAGTGTAACAGTAAAACGGGGTAAGGACATAGAAACTTAACCAAATTAAGAGTAGACGGGAAAGCGAAAAAAGTAGGCAGTAGCACAGAACCAGAAATAAGTAAAATAAAGTGTAAATAAATTAAAGTAAATAAACTCGGGAAATTAAAATAAAATTATAAATAAACCTTAATTAGTTAAAACTTCAAAAAAAAACAAAATTAGACATTAATTAAGTAAAGAACTAAAATAAAAGTAGTAAATAAACTAAAGTTAAAAGCCCGGACATAAGAAACTAATAATAAATAAGGATAAGGGCATAAGAAGTAAATAGAATAAAATGTATAAGACAGAATGATAAATAAACACAGAAGAGGGTAGCGGACGAGCAGAAATAAAGGCAAAAGTAAATTAAATAAAGGAAATGAATAACGAAGTGTAACAGTAAAATGGAATAAGGACAAAGTAAACTTAACGAAAGTAAGAATAGACGGGGAAAACGAAAATTGTAGGCAAACACGGAACCAGAAAAGAAATAAAATAAATAATGTGTAAATAAAATACAGTAAATAAACTCGGGAAACTAATATAAACTTATAAATAAACCTTAATTAGTTAAAACATCAAAATAAACATAAAATTAGACAAAAGTAATAAAGAACTAAAATAAATAAGTAACTAAACTAAATTAAAAGCCAGGACAAAGGAAACTAATAATAAAAAGGATAAGGGCATAAGAAGTAAGAGAATAAGAATGTAAAACGGAATGAAAATAAATAAACGCATAAGCGGGGAGTGGACGAGCCGAAAGAAAGGCAAAAAAAAAAATAAAGTAATAAGTAGCGAGTGACAGCAAAACGGAATAAGGACATAAGTAAACTTAAAATTACTGAATAGCCGGGGAAACCGAAAATGAGGCATTAACACAGAACCTGAAATAAGTAAATAAACAAAGTGACACAAATAAAGAAAATAAACTTGGGAAACTAAATAAATTTAACTAAACCTTAACTAGTACAAACTTTAAATTAGACAAAACATAATTAAACGAAATTAAGTAAAGAGCGAAAGATAAGCAATTAAAATTAAAAACCTGTACGTAAGAAAACTAATAATAAAATAAGGATAAGGGCATAAGAAGCAAGTAGAATAATAAATGTACAACGGAAGGAATAAATAAAAGCAAGAGTGGGTAGCGGACGAGCAGAAATAAAGGCATAAGGAAATTAAATAAAGTAATTAAATAATGAAGAGTAACAGTAAACAGAAAAAGGACATAAGTAAACTTGACAAATAATGAATAGGCGGAGAAAGCGAAAAGTGTAGGCATTAACACGGAACGAGAAATAAGAAAAATAACTAATGCGTAAAATTAAATAATAAATAAACTCTGGAAACTAAAATAAATTATAGAAAACATTAATTAATTAATAAACTTTAAAACAAATTAAACATTAATTAAATAAAGAACTAAAATTAAAATAAAGTAAATAAACTAAATGTAAAGCCAGGACAAAGGAAACTAATAATAAAAAGGATAAGGGCATAAGAAGTAAGAGAATAAGAATGTAAAACGGAATGAAAATAAATAAACGCATAAGCGGGGAGTGGACGAGCCGAAAGAAAGGCAAAAAAAAAAAAAGTAATAAGTAGCGAGGAGACAGCAAAACGGAATAAGGACATAAGTAAACTTAAAATTACTGAATAGCCGGGGAAACCGAAAAGAGGCATTAACACAGAACCTGAAATAAGTAAATAAACATAATGTGACACAAATAAAGAAAATAAACTTGGGAAACTAAATAAATTTAACTAAACCTTAACTAGTACAAACTTTAAATTAGACAAAACATAAATAAACGAAATTAAGTAAAGAGCGAAAGATAAGCAATTAAAATTAAAAACCTGTACGTAAGAAAACTAATAATAAAATAAGGATAAGGGCATAAGAAGCAAGTAGAATAATAAATGTACAACGGAAGGAATAAATAAAAGCAAGAGTGGGTAGCGGACGAGCAGAAATAAAGGCATAAGGAAATTAAATAAAGTAATTAAATAATGAAGAGTAACAGTAAACAGAAAAAGGACATAAGTAAACTTGACAAATAATGAATAGGCGGAGAAAGCGAAAAGTGTAGGCATTAACACGGAACGAGAAATAAGAAAAATAACTAATGCGTAAAATTAAATAATAAATAAACTCTGGAAACTAAAAAATTATAGAAAACATTAATTAATTAATAAACTTTAAAACAAATTAAACATTAATTAAATAAAGAACTAAAATTAAAATAAAGTAAATAAACTAAATGTAAAGCCAGGACATAAGTACCCTATAAGAGAATGAAAGGCAGAGACAGCGAAAAAAGAAAAAAGGGGGGGAAGGCAGTAACACAGAATAAGTAGGCAAGTAAAAAAAGAAATTGAGATAAAATACAGAAGAAAATAAAATTAAAATTAATAAGTCATAAGCTGGGAGACTGAAATGTAGTAAAGGAAACGAATAAACGTAAAACTAACGGAAGAATGTGTAACAAACAGAATAAGGGCATAAGAAACTGAAATAACCATTGACAAAACAGGAGAAACGAATAATTGGGGGCAGGAACCGAAAGAGGGCATGAGTAAGATAAAATGCATAAAGCGGGGGGGAAGTAAATAAAGAATAATAGGAGCAGTACAACAGAGAAAAGTCACGATAAGGAAAACAATTACAAGTAACAAAATACGAAACGTAGCCATAAGTGAAAACTGAGAGCAGGCCAAGACAAATGAGGGCACTGAAATAAAAACAAAAGACGAATAAATGGAAAATAGACAAACGCAAAAATGAGGAACAGTAACTGAAAAAGGGCAATAAACATAATGTGACAAATAGAACAAAGAAATAAATAAAAGGGGCAAGAAAAAAGCCGCAGGGGAAAGACAAATAAAGTAAGGGGGAAGGTAAAGTCACCAACACCTGAAGAGGGAGCGAGAGCGGACCCCAGGCAACGAAAAGACACAATACTTCCTTCAGAACGGACGTAGGGAATGCACAAACGAACGTCCTCTCCTCCGGCGCGGAGCGGAAGCCAACTGCACCCCTAGGGACGGGGTGGAGACGGAGGGAGGAGCACCAAGTGTGTAGGCGGAGGGAGGAGCGCCATGCTTCCACTCCTAAGCCGCAGAGCTTCCCAGCGTCCCCTGCTGTAATCGGCCGTCCTAGGCATCTGCTGCTGGATCGTCAGCTTGCCCCCAAAGCTGGAACAGCAGCAGCTGGCCCGCCAGTGTAGGCGGAGGGAGGAGCACCAAGCTTCCACTCCTAAGCCTCAGAGCCCAGCAGGCGAGCCCCCCCGCGTCCCCTGCTGTAGGCGGCCGTCCTAGGCGTCTGCTGCTGGATCGTCAGCTTGCCCCCAAAGCTGGAACAGCAGCAGCTGGCCCGCCGCCTGTAGGGACGACGACGCTGGGACATCCAGGCGTGTACACCAACACCTGGGCCGGGCGTCCCCCAGCTGGTTCCCGAGCAGGGAGGTGGCCGCCAGACCAGGTTCCCGCGTGAACTGTAGGGGCCACAGGGGGCCCGCCCGCCCCCCCCCGTATCCTGCAGCCCAGGCTGGGCGCAGCCAGCTGTGGCGTCAGCACTGGGCCCCCAAACAGGGCCCATAGGAGCTGGAACACGGCTGGGGCTCGAGGCCGGGGAGGCGGGGGAGGGCCCGGGGAGGGGGTGGCCCGGGGGCGGGGGGGCAAGGACCACACAGGGGCACAGGGGCCCAGTAAGGGCAGCAAGGCACTGAACTAGCCCGGGGGGCATGCCGCGGGCACACGGCTAACGGACAATCCTGGCCTAGGAGGTGGCCACGCTCCTCATGCGGGCCGCAGGCGGGGCCATACCTGAGGTCCTGTTGCGGGCCCGACGCCCCAGGGGGGTCGCTCTGTGAAGTTGATGGGCCTCCAAGGGGCAGGTCCAATAGAGCGGGGGCCGCAGCTGCTGGTGTTGAGTCCATATTGTGGTCTGCAGGCTTCTCCAGGCCGCGCCAGTCGATGTACGATGTTTCGTGTGGAGCGTACCGTAGCTGTGTAGGAGTGAGAGGGAAACCTCCTTGTGCGTTGCTTAAATGTGCGCCCCCCCCACGGCGCGCGCAGCTCTCACAGAGCGCTGCGTAATTGTTTTCGCCTCCCAGAATTCCCCCGCTTAATTTAAATTATGCAGGGGCCATTTATTGTGTGGTGCAATTAGATAAAGATATGTAATATAAAACACAATCGTTAGCGCTATTTCAAAAGAATTTATTGTATACCATTTAAGTAAACTGCTCTTTCACTTCGTGGGCGCTTACGCTGATACGGTTTTTTGGCAATTCCAAATGTTTTTGGGATTGAAAATATTTGTCTTTGGAACATATTTTAGCATTT
>WNGS01063738.1:0-19638 GCA_020271785.1 Procambarus virginalis | reverse complement strand
GTGTGTGTGTGTGTGTGTATTCATGTGTACTCACCTAGTTGTGCTTGCGGGGTTTGAGCATGTATCCTCTGGCCCACCCCGCTCGTTGAACTAAAGAACAAGAATTTACGTTGTCTAGGGGTATTAAAATTAGCCCTGTTTCTAATGCGTTCAACCAGGGTGTCTTATCAGAAGTACCATACACGAATTATTATTATATTTTACCAGTTATAAATAAATCACGTACATAAAAATTAATATATAATTATTTCAATCAGTATCTCATTATATAATCACAATAAACTGGATGGCACAATAAGCTACTATAATAATAAGACAGCACTCCCGATAATAACCTCTACTGCGGCAATATACAGAAACAACCCATCAGACAACCATTATCAGTTGACTCCAGGCCTGCTACCAGATAACTAAACCATCACGCAACAGAGCGTCCAGCTCTACCCCTCCACAAACATGACGAGTGGCAACTTTATAATAAATTATCTTACTTAAATGAGCAACATAACTGTGCTAAGGCAAACATAAGAACACTTAAATATATATGGTAATGTTAAAATGAATTAACATAGGTAATATATTTCGTATAAAACAAATATATTTATACAGAATAATAAAGAGGAAGTAACTGGCAACTATACAAGTACAAGCTTTTCATGTGATCTATCAAGAAGTAGACCCGGACCTCACACGTCCCATACCTGTGACCATATCGCGCACCATACTCCTCTATGTTGCCAAATAGTAAGACAATTTCAAAAGTATATACAAATGCCTTCATGCAAGAAACAAAACATAATCAATTTTATATTGTGTTAATAAAATGTGAGTATCCATTAAATAGGGATACGTAACACACTTCCACCTCCAAGAAAAAAAATGCAATTGATTGAAGATCAATGGCATTTTTTCTGAAAATAAGAATGTATATCACTTGAAATGTATTGAATTAATCACACATGTTCCTCTGAAGTATGCAAATTTATCTCTCCGGAGTTTTATCTCATTAATTTCACTTAATTTTAGGAGATCATATTTCACATTCCTATTTACAAGGTTGTCATTATATTCATGAATGGAAATGTCAATAAATGCAACTACTCTCACACGGTTTATAACGCGAGTTATCTTTCCAATAGTTTCTACTATCCAACTTACATAAGTCCCATATTTCCATAGTATTAATTTTCCATATTATACATTTTTCCAATACATGTTCCACTGGTCATTTCCCTTTATTTCTGGAGTTAGAAGAAACTGATGGAATGCCAGGAGGTTTAGGGACTTCTCCTGGGTAATGAAGTTGATCTGGGCATGCCTCTGCATGGACATCTGTTTCCCATCACTCTGGCTCCTCTGTGGAACACCTAGCCTCACCCAAATTATACTAAAAATAGAAAAAATAATATTGAACCACACAAATACAACTGAAACTTCTTCACTCTTACAACCAACAAAATTGTAACACAACTCTACAGAAGACCTTTGATCACCGAACCAACATACACAAACTATGAGTACAAATGCACGGAGTACCTGATCGAACTGACTCTGATGAACATCACTGAACACCTGAATCAATTGCTTCGTAACTCTGTCAAAATGATCAGCGAGAGAAAACAGGATTAATCCAATGCACAGTAGCCACATTACCACTTCATGAACAGGTTCACCCCCTCTCATGGTGAACTTCAGTAAACCCTCTCCTTCATAACCATCCTGGTCTTCCAAGAAATTAACATAATCATGCTGAAAACTTAACAATCCTTACTATTTATTTCACTCCGTAAGTGACTTTCTCCTGGTGACATCAAACAAGCAAACAATTGGATAAAAGGTCTTATCACCTTCAAGATGATCAACAGCTTTCCTGGGAACCACCCAAGGATAACCTGTAACCTTTCACTCTCCTCAAAAAATTAGGTGGAATAACCTTATCCCACTTCAACTTGTACCTCACACCTGTAGCTTGGAACACCTGCTCCAAGGTCTGACGAAATCCTACAACATCATTTTGACTCAGAAAGTCAATACAGCACTTGAATGGAACATATAGTTTGTTCACTACTCTCTCAACGAAATGACATGCTAAATATAAAAGTAGAGACACTGCTCTATCATAACACACAACTTTCCCAAACTAGATGCACAACTTATTGGAGTAAACTGTCTCTGCTCAACAACAAGGCTGGACAAAGATGTTCCACCCATCTACTCGGCAGAAGCTGATCCTCTGGCTGCTCTCCCACACTCTCCAATACTGGAACTACAGTACAGACTGTCTCCTTGCTTCTCTCTGAAATCTTGGGGTCAGTTCTACTCAACTTACAGAATTTAAATGACTCGAAATCTAAAGCGAGCGGGCAAGTAACAGGTAATTTGGCCTCCTCCCCTTTACTACCAACAATACTAGAGTGAGGCCTGGCCACTACAACAGACTCACTCTTGACGTCAGATTCTGGGTCAACCGATTCTAAATTTGGAGTGAGCAGGAAAACTTCTGCCAACCCGACATCTTGTCCTAAACCATTCACTTGGCTAGAATACAATTGAGTTGTGACATATAAGTTTCTCTCAACTCCTGGCACAACATTCGTAGTGAGCTGGGTGGACAATGGCACATGGACGTCCTGTCCCAATTCATCCACTGGATTGAAATAAAGCGGGGTCATAGTACCAGGCTTACTTTCAACAACTAGGTTAGCCACACATGAATCTTGAACAACCACATCCCACTTCTCCTCTGAAGGGGTACTGGTTTCTGGAACAAATACCTGAGTAATATACGAACTGACAACTGGATCAATAATAGTACTGACAACAGCACAGGTAGGGTGGACAACACCATCCACTACAACTGGTTGCTCATTCATAGAACTAAACTCAGCACAGGCAAGGATTTTAACACCATCCACTGCAACAGACTGGTCACTCATGGAACTAAACTCAGCACAGGCAGGATAGACAACAGGGTCTGCAACTGGCTGTTTAAACAAACTGGTATCAGTCTCCCCCACAACATGACTTATTGTCACATCATTACCCAAAATAATATCCACATCTGGGATGGGCAACTGTTTACTAACACCAACAGTGCATAATCCTGAGGTAATGGTGGATCTCAAATTAACGTTTATATGAGGTACAGTTTTACATCCTGCAACACTCTGAAGAACTACAGACTCTCCAGTATCTCTCTTTGCTACATTATAGAGTATACAGGCAGAAATTAATGTTTGGAAAGCACCAGTATCCCGAAGAAGAACCACTGACTTCCATTTCCCATTTATTCACAGAACTTTGCCTGAAAACATATATGGAGAATACTGTTTTACCTAACTGGGGTCTACAGTGACATGTTCATTAGTAAATTTATTCTGCACACCTCTACAATAAATGAGACCAGTTGGCCGTAACTCTGGGTGCAAACTAAAACAAGAATTAATCACATGTCCTTTCCTCTTACAATGAGCACAGTACCTTACAGTGGACACACCGGTGGAACCAACTGTAGGTTTAGAATTAATATTACTAGTAATTGATGTTCCTGGCAATGGAGTAGCAAGTTTAGGTTTTGTAAGAGAAGAGTTCATGGGAGTAGCTGGAGCACTAGTACTGGATTGGTTCTGATAAGTATTTCGGTGAGCATTATAATTTACTCTACAGTTAAACTTAGGGGCATTAGGTTCCAAATTGGTCAAATATGCAATAAATGAAAACTCGTTGGATTTCAATCAAACTTTTTTGACAAGTTGTATATGACAAGTGTTTCATCTGGTTAAAGTTTCAGCATCTTAGCATAAATACGAAGGGAGAAAAAAATATTGAAGTAGGTGTCAAAATTATTCCAAAATGGTCAAAAAGATTATCAAACAAAAGTGTCAACTGAAATCATATCTATGACTCTTTGCTATCACAATAGCATATATTAAACAAATATTATAATTAGTTTAATTGGAAAAAATTAAGTTAAAAAATTTTTTTTTTTTTAATTTTTTGTTTCAAATTTTTTTTTTTATTGGACGATTTGCATGAAACTTATACACCTGACTGCACATAAGCCTATCTGTAAGGGTGCCAATTTTGGAGAAAAGTGGTTGATGTCAACCTCAGCCACAGATTTTAGAACCTTAGACTTTATTATTTGCTTGTTTTTTTTTCAATTAACATAAACATTCAAATAACTTTTTCATTTTTTATTCAATTTACATGAAACTTACACAGTATATGTAGAGTGCATGTCTCTAAATGTTGTTGATAGTTTTTTCTCTAAGTTCATTGATTGATTTTATAATAGCAATAAACATGACATATGCATAATTTTTTGGGGGGAACTTTGAAAATTTGCCTTAGGAAAACTAAAGATGTTTTGGAAATTATCTATCAACATATCTTTTATTATATGCTAATGTGTCAGAAACGTGTCATAGAATAATTATATCTGAAACGTGTGTTTATTCATTCAGACTTGACAATGTGTAAAAGTCGTTGAAAAAATAAAAAAAACAAAAAAATATCCCTTTCTATTTACGCTGCAGTACTTAACCTTGGGAGAATTGCACGCCTTTTCATATACAACTAGTCAAAAATATTGGTTGACATTGAACAACTTTTCCAAAACCAATCTAATGCCTCCTTAGGTGATTGAGCTTTAAAATGTGCTCCTGTCAATAACTCATGCTCATCCACGAGCTTACACAGCGCATAAATGTCTGTTGTGGTCTTCTGCTCTGCCATAAATGTATACAATTTATCAGGGAGACATGACAACATTTGTTGACCAGACCACACACTAGAAGTTGAAGGGACGACGACGTTTCGGTCCGTCCTGGACCATTCTCAAGTCGCTTGTCACAAGCGACTTGAGAATGGTCCAGGACGGACCGAAACGTCGTCGTCCCTTCAACTTCTAGTGTGTGGTCTGGTCAACATACTTCAGCCACGTTATTGTGACTCATCGCCTGCTCATGACAACATTTCTTCTGTGATAAGAAGATTCTTAAGGGCCTCAAACTCAGTAACAGAAAGAGACTTAAGCCGTCTGTTACAGTAATTAGTTTTTAACATGGTGAAATTTGCAATTGTTTGTTCAAATTTGACATCTTTAAATTTCTGAACTTTTGTCGGTGTGCTTCAGGGTTCAACTGGTAAGCATTCAGGATACTGTTTTTATCAAAATCGTAATCAAAACTGTTTGCATCAGGCAAGGATGCGAACACTACCTGACTCTTTCCCCTGAGTTTGCTCTGCATAATAGCTACCCACTGGTCCATTGGCCAGTTCATACTCACTGCTATTTTAGAGTAATGTGAAAAGAAAACCTCAAGGTCCTCCTTGTTGAACTTTGGTAATTCGACATACTTATTAACTTTTATTTGACTGCCATCATTACTATTAGGAACATTGCTAATGTTTCAATGCCCAGCTGCCAGTCTCTGTGTTTCTACTTTATTATTATCCTCTGCCATTTTTGTCTGATTTTCCAACAGTTCTTTTTTAGCTGCCTCTAACTGCAATTGAGCTATGAGTCTCGCATTCTGTGCCTCATTATCTAACTGTTGAGCTTCAATCTCTCTTTGCTGTTGTCTTTCTTTAGCCTCAAGTTCTCGCTGTTGAGTTTCAAGCCTAGAAAATTCTAACCGAGTTTCTGCCTCAAGGTGCTTTAAAGCAATCTGCTCACTTGTCCCTTCACTTACCCCATTCAGAAATTCTTCCCCTAGTTTACCATCTTCTACTAGATGGGTCACTATGACTCTCACAATCAGTGCTCTATTCATTCTATTGTGGGCGGTTAACTCCAACTTAGTTGCCATATGGATTAAGGCAGACTTTGTTAGGCTTTTAATTCCCTCAGAGTCAGGTTTAGCCAACAACGATTCAACATGCTCCTCCATTGTTGACTAACACTTGGCACTTTCTCCTAAATATTTTTACACAGAGTGGCACTGCACTACACACTTCACGTAACTGACACAACACTGAAAATTTGCTTGGTCTCACTGCGCAAGCTAAAATATATATGATGACTTACCTCCAAAATCGTGAAGCATAGGTTGATGGTGACTGGGTATAGTGAGAACACTTTTCACTGGCATGAAAACACTGTCACAAATTTTTCCTAGGTCACACTTGTTCCAAGGAAGTCAGGGCTAGATTAATACAATTTTATAAACTGTGGGAAATCTCCCGGTTATAGGTTAAAATGTGGGAAACAATATTCTCCTGGACATAGGCCACCACAATATGTGTTACCTCTGGTCCACACCGCTCGTTGAACTAGAATTTACGAGAATTTAATTCAGGGACAAGAATTTACGTTGTCTAGGGGTAATCAAAATTAGCCCTGTTTCTATTGCGTAAAACCAGGGTGTCTTATCAGAAGTACCATACACGAATTATTATTAATATTTTACCAGGTTACTAAATAAATCACGTACATAAAAATGATATATAATATATTTCAATCAGTATCTCAATTATATAATCACAATAAACTGGATGGCACAATAAGCTACTATAATATAATAAGGCAGCACTCCTGATAATAAACTCTACTATGGCAATATACAGAAACAACCCATCAGACAACCAAAATCCAACCCGTTCTCGTACTTGCTTACAGTCAATATTGGCTTATTTAATAAGTGCATATGTGACGTACTAATTGATTGTGAATATTTTAGTTTACCTTGAAAAGCTTCATAGAAAACACCGACCTCACCTAACCTTCTTAGTATGTTAAGATAAGCATCTTATTGCTTCTTATTTACAATTATTACTTAACCTATCAATGGTATAGGTTATGTAATAATTGTAATTAAGAAGCAATAAGATGCTTATCTTAACATACTAAGAAGGTTAGGTGAGGTCGGTGTTTTCTATGAAGCTTTTCAAGGTAAACTAAAATATTCACAATCAATTAGTACGTCACATATGCACTTATTAAATAAGCCAATATTGACTGTAAGCAAGTGCGAGAACAGGTTGCAAGTTTCCACTGCCTATTTTTATTACCTTACATATACTCTGGTTGAACTTTAGTAGCCATTTAATGGACCATTCGTTCAGTCTGTCTAGGTCATCTTGTAGCCTCATGCTATCTTCTTCTGTTTCAATCCTTCTCATAATTTTGGCATCAGCAAACAATGAGAGGAACGATTCTTTACCTTCTAGGAGAACATTTACATTTATCAGAAACAGTATAAGTCCAAGGACTGAACCCTGCGGGATTCCATTGGTGACTCCTAGCCTCTCACAGTGACTCACTGTCTTCTGTTGCTTAGGTACTCCCTTATCCAATGGAGTACCTTCATTTCACTCCTGCCTGCATCTCCAGCTTTTTCACTAGCCTCTTGTAAGGTACTGTGTCAAAGGTTTTCTGGCAATCCAAAAATATGCAGTCTGCCCACCCCCTCTCTTTCTTACCTAATTTATTGTTGCCTGGTTGTAGAACTTAATTAATCCTGTAAGGCAGGACTTGCCATCCCTGAACCCATGTTGATTCTGTGTTACAAAGCTCTTTTGCTCCAGATGTTCCACTAGCTTTTTCGCACAATCATCTCCATCAGCTTGCATGGTATGCAAGTTAGGGACACTTGCCTGTAGGTCAGTGCCTCCTGTTTATCCCACTTCTTGCATATCAGGACTACATTAGCCGTCTTCCAAATTTTTGGCAGTTCTCCTGTTACCAGTGATTTGGTATACACTATGGAGAGTGGCAGGCACAGTGCTTCTGCTCCTTCCGTTTGTATCCAAGGGAAGATTCCATCTGGGCCTATAGCCTTTGTGACATCCAATTCTAGCAAAAATCTTCCTTATATCCCCTCTGGCAATCTCAAACTCTTCTAGTGGTTCCTGGTTACCTATTCCTTCTCTTATCTCTGGAACTTCACCTTGCTCTAATGTGAAGACCTCCTGAAATTTTTTATTCAGTTTCTTGCACACTTCTTTGTCGTTTGTAGTGAATCTGTCTGCCCCTATCCTCAATTTCAATATTTCTTCTTTTATTGTTGTTTTTCTCCAGATCTGGCTGTGCAGCAATTTAGGTTGAGTCTGCTGACCTCATTCTCTCGTCCCTTGTCATATCCCTCTGCAGGAATACGTTTTTGAACTTCAGTTCATTTACTAGTCTGCTCTTCTTTGCTAACAAGTCCTCTTTTATGTTCTCGCTCTTGAATACCACCTTTATCAATCGGTTTCTGTCCTTGTTGTACTGTCCAAGCCTGAATACCTTTTCAATATTCTGGTCAGCCCTCTCCATCTTTACTTATTTAAGGGTTTCATTAATTGCTTTTTAGTTCTTGTCTCTTCACTCTGCTGGAATGTTCCCTGTTTGCTCCTTAATGCCTACTACTACTGCTCTTTTTTGCTCTATCACCTGGGTAGTACATCTAGCTGTTTCCTGAGAAGAAGCCACTTCCATGGCAACTTCCCTGACTGCAGACCTAGTTTCAGGGCTCTTTTTAAACAAGTCTGCAAATGAGGGTTGAATTATAGAAGACCCCTCTACAGGAGCATTACTATCTCCCTGAGGGATGGTTTGTCTGGTATTTAGTAGGATTCTTTTTCAGGCTTCTTATTTCCTCCGTTGCTGCCTTCAGCTCATCCTGCAGGTTGGTTACTTTCTCACTCATTTCCCACAGTTTTTCCCTGAATTGACTCCCCATTTATTCGATTGTTTCCCTAATCCAGGCATCCTGTCCCTCCCCTTCCTCTGAGTTTATTTCTGCCATTTTTGTCTCCCTGTCATATTTTACCCTATGAGAGAGAGAGAGCAAGTGAGAGAGAGAGAGAGAGAGGAGAGAGAGAGAGAGAGAGAGAGAGAGAGAGAGAGAGAGAGAGAGAGAGAGAGAGAGAGAGAGAGAGAGAGAGAGAGAGAGAGAGAGAGAGAAGTGAGTACTCACCTAACTGTGCTTGTGGGGGTTGTGCTTTGGCTCTTTGGTCCCGACTCTCAACCGTCAATCAACTGGTGCACAGATTCCTGAGCCTACTGGGCTCTATCATAACTATATTTAAAACTGTGTATGGAGTCAGCCTCCACCACATCACTGCCTAATGCATTCCACCTGTTAACTACTCTGACACTGAAAATGTTCTTTCTAACGTCCCTGTGGCTCATCTGAGTACTCAGTTTCAACCTATGTCCCCTTGTTCATACCACCAGTGTTGAATAGTTTATCCTTGTCTACCCTGTCAATACCCCTGAGGATTTTGTAGGTAATGATCATGTCTCCCCTTACTCTTTTATCTTCCAGTGCCGTGAGGTGCATTTCATGCAGTCTGTCCTCGTAACTCATGCTTCTTAGTTCTGGGACTAGCTTAGTGGCATACCTCTGAACTTTTTCAAGCTTCGTCTTGTGCTAGAGAGGATACGGCCTCCATGATGGGGCTGCATACTCCAGGATTGGTATAACATATGTGGTATACAAGGTTCTGAATGATTCCTTGCACAGGTTCTTGAAGACAGTTCTGATGTTACCCAGCCTTGCATACGCCACCGATTTTATTCTTTTTATGTCCCAAACCTGTCAGTTGGGAGACAGGTTTGGTGTGATATCAACTCCTAGATCTTTTTCTCTGTCCGTTCCACGAAGGACGTCACCTCCCATTCACTATCCTGTGTCTGGCCTCCTGTTTCCTCTGCCTAGATTCATTATCTTACATTTTCTAGGGTTGAACTTTGGTAGCTAATTGTTGGACCATTCCTTCAGATTGTCTACGTCATCTTGTAGCCTCCTACTATCTTCCTCCATCCTAATCAACCTCCGTGTACCAGCCGCCTCCGTGTCTCGCCTCGCCTCGTGCCTACTCTAGGCTGGCGAGGGTACCTGCCACCACCACCCCGTGGTCCAGCCGACCACGATACAGAGTGGGAGATACCCACTCCATCACCTACAGCAGCAGTAAGTGGGGGGTTCGTATGAGTGTGTGTGAATGGGACTGGTCGGTGAAGAAGGGTAAGTACCTGTTTTCTGTTTTTGGTGTGGTAAACTCTGAATCTGGCTTCACACCCAGTGTCCCGTCTTGCCATTGTCCCTTTTAACACCTAGTGAAGTGATGGGAATTGGAGATGGGTGAGTTACACCTGTTCTAACGTCAGTTAAGTTGAGGAGTTGGCCCAACTGTGAAGAGGACGTGTGTAAGGACACAATTAGACACATTCAGTTGTGTGGAGTTGTCATTTATTTTACTGTATCTCTAAGGATAGAGGAAAGTGATTTTATTGTATTCCAGTTCTCTATTGTGTTGTGTATGTAAATTCTTTGCAGAGCGTTCCTGTTCCGGCAGTTAAGTGTGTAACGGGAGATTTCCCTTGGTTAATTGAAAATTTTATATTATATTTTGGTCAAGCGCTTAGTTATACTGTTGTGTTGTGTTAGGGGCGTGAATTATTATTGACATAATTTACTGAGGAAGTGTTTTGCAAGTTGCCGTGGACGGCAAAGTTGTACCGTGTTGTACTGTGTTGTGAACTGATGACATTTGTCCTTGGTGTAATGCATTGTGTATTGTGGAGGATTCCGTGAGAATTAAAGTCATTAACGTCACTGGGGGACATGATTGCTTAACGAAGGCAGTGCTGTGTTGTTAAACAGCGTTGTGAATAAAGTAAATTTGTGGGTGCAGTTACGTGTCCGTGCGACAGTTAGTTGAGCACGCCTTTCTAATTTGTGTAATTGCAACAGTCACAGTGAGTTCACGCAGTGGTGAGGAAGTGTCGAAAGGACGACTAACGTAGTATTAACAAATTAACGAGCCGTCGTTAATTAAGTGATTGATTAACGTAAGGGGTTGACTGTCCTGTCATGGTCGAAGTCAATTGAACTGTCATAATTCGTTGGACTGATCGTATCTGTCTGAGGGCAGGGGATTAAGCACTAGAGTAGCTGATTAAAGGCAATTAGCACCCGCCACTTGGTGAATTCACAGTGTTGATGTTGTTTATACAGGGTGTTGTGTAGCCTTGTGTAGTAGAGTAATAGAACCCTCGTTAAAGTAATTTTGTCGTAAGACAGGAAAGACCTGTTAGTTGGGTGACAGCAGTGTCTATCAATACTCGTCTGAATTAAAAGACTGTTGGGGTGACAGAAATTAATTGGGAATTACTCACTGAATGCTTGACGTCTTAAGTGTGATGTAATTAAAGGGCTTTCGAGTTATTGTTGTCATTTGAGTGTCGTAGAGACACGATTGTGTTAACGTAAATTGATCTGTTGCTGACCTCTGTGGACGGTCGATTAACGTAATTGTTTTGAATTCAATTAGTGTAACTTTTATTATAGTTTGGATCTTGAGAGACAAGTGTTAACGTAAGATTTTTATAGAGGGTCATCAGTGTTGGATCACCCGCCTAGTTACTTGGTACCTTGCTGGGAAGGGCGGCGAGAGCCATTCAAGTTTCGTGATTATAGTATTGTTCACCGTGAGGGCCGTGACATATATTGATTGCAAGCTTGCATCACCAGTGGGCACCACTCTGTTCAGTTAGTGTCATTATTCAGTCAGCGACGACGGAAAGCATTCCGTGGGTCCACCAGGCTGTTGAATAGCTGTTGCTAAATGTGCCACTGGGGAGACAGTAAAGTAACACAAACTCGTTGTTGCAGTAGTTCTAGATTTGTGTTGAATAAATTGTTACTCTTCTAGAAACGGTCGTTTAGTTCAAACCCACAATCCTATTGTCTCACTTTTCATGTTCTGCAACGCCTTGCATGCTTATGTGTAAATTAAATCTGTTCCTAAAAGCTCGAGTCTGATTCATAGCACCACACTTCAAAATAATTTGTAATAAGTTCCAGTCAGTTACCCTTTTATGGTAATTAATCACTAGAAGGAGCCAACGACCCAAGTTTTTTTTTATTTATAAAAGAAAACCACAGTACAAACAGAAAACCATACACAAAAAAACATGAGTACATACAAAATACACAGAATACAGTAATACATCAGTCAAAGAACCCAAAGACAAGAATAATCAAAAGAGAAATACACAAATATTCAAAAGAGAATACACATGATGCAAGCATATAACAAACTCCACAGGGAACCGTAAGTACAAAAAAAAATATATGAAAAAGGCAGAATACAAAGCACAAAAAGCACAGAATAGAAAATATTACATAATCAGCACAAGTCAAAAACACATGGCACATGAAAGAGACAAATAACAGCAAGTAAAGGCAAAAAGGCAAAAAGAACATCCATAAAACAGGAACATGAATACAAATACCCCGACAAGTGAAAGGGGCGGATAACAAAGTATAAACTCAGGCACTCCAAACCCCACACAGAGAAGCGCAAAATACACAAAAGCACGCTCCAGAGACATAGGAGTTAAAAGCACACATACCATAAATAACAGAAAAAGGCACAAAGAATACAACCCTTACAAGGCAAATAAAAAAGCCCACGCAGGAGCCAGAAAGAAAAACCACCCACCCACAAACGCACCAAACCCAAGCACAGAAGCAGCCGCAATAGAAACAAAGCATGCACACACATGATGCACGCAGGCACCAGGGAAACAACACGCACAACACAAGACAGAAACCAAGCACACCAATCACGCATACTTCTCTGGGTACTCCCGAGCTGGAAATCGTAAGGAATAAGCTTCCCAAACAAGTTGGTCACAATCAGAAAGTGGACGGCCAGGAGTCGCAATAGGCCGAGGCATTGAATCCGGCACGCCCAAGGTAAAACACTGCGCTTGCAGAACCCAGATGGTAGATGGGCACCAGGGAACAGGACGCACCAGATCATCGCACTCAAAAGCCAGAGGCGTTGTAAAATCGTCGATCACCTCACTGGATGGGAGGACGAAAAGGATGGGTTTCCCCCCTAGGACGCTGGTCACAGGGCCGCACATCAGGAAACCACACCGGACTGCACGGCAGGCCGCACACCGGCCTGCCCACAAGGGCGTGATCTCCGGTTGACATCAGGCACCGCACCGAGTACCGCGGAGGAAGGCTCCGCATAGGCCCCAGCGCCCCCACCAACCGGAACAGGAGCAGAGGCCTTCTGCCGCACATCCTTCGACAACACCACTACAAGGTCGCGATCACCAGGGGCAACCGCCCACTGAGGGGAGCCACCAGCAGCAGGCACAGCGTCCAACACAGAAGGCACCACAGGAGGCAACACAGCGTCGGCCACAGCATCATCATCCATCGCATCACGCTCCTCTGCCCACGATCGGCGAGGTAACACGCCTCGAGCCGAGCGACGGCGCTTAAAAAGAGGCCGCTGATCGTCGGAGCTGTCACCCCCAGCAGGCGGTGCCCCAGAAGAACCATCGGCAAGCGGCCCCAAAGCCGGGGCAGCACGATCACGCAGAACAGCATCCTCAATAACGCGGGGTAAAAAGCCACCACCTGGCACGGAGACTGGAATTGGAGAAGGAAGAGACACAGAAGGCGGAAGAGTAGACTCCTGCACACGTGAGGTATCCAGGGAGGGTTACGGAACCGGCAGAGGAGAAGAGGTACTTGACAACGAGGAAACCGCCAGAGGCGACAAGGCAGAGGGCGTGGGTGGAGACACACAAACCACCGCCCCGCCAGCCCCGGGAAGCACACGTCCTTCAGCAGGAGAAGCAGGCGCCACCCATACAGCATCCACCAAGGCCACCGGATGCGGATGCACTTCCGCAGTTATCGAGCGACGAAGGTCTGAAACAGGCGCCCCCAGGTCCCCCGAGCTCACCGGCGGGGTAGACAGATCAGGTCCAGACGTAGCGACATCTGGAACCGCCGCGGGAACCACACCAGGCACCTGCACAAAGCGAGGATCCGCTGGGGAATCCACACGCACAGATAAGTGAAGAAAGTCATCCTTCAGGAAAACTGAAGGGGCCTCAGCACGAGGAGCGTCGCAACCGGCCGCTACGTGGCCCTCAGCACCACACTGGAAACACGTGCGGGTTTGACCCTGAAAGAAGGTCCTCAGAGAGAGCCCACGAAACGAGACCCTGAACGAAATAGGGCTCGTGAGCCACTTGACAAGCGTGCGTGAACTCAACTGGACCCCCTTCAGCCGGCCCGCACTCAAAACGCTGAACCGGTGCTTCACCACCATCCCAAACCGCGTAAACAAGGACATGAGGGCCGTCTCGGGGAAGGTCACCGGCACGCCGTGAACACTCACAAACGACAAGGGCCCCCAGGGATCCGAGATCTCCACAGACACAGCCGAAGCCAGAAGAGGAAGTGTGCGGCCATCCCAGTGAGCCACAAACTCCTGATAAACATGTGACGTGGCAAATGACACTGCAACACGGGTAGGCGATAACTTCTCGAGGCCCAGGAGCGCGGGGACGTCAACACGGAGGATGTTCAGGAGAGCAACCTCTACAATGGGCCAGTCCACAGCAGCAGAAAAGTCCAGCCGCACTGTGTCGATCCTCCGAATGTGGCTAGTACCAGCCGCGTCCATACCGGCAGGCGGGGCCCCGACCAGCGGGCGCACCACACCCCCCACAGCAAACCACCACTCAGCAACGGCAGACGACTACTGACAGCTGGAGCCCGATGTCTGCACCCTCTGGTGGCGCAGCTAGGAATTACCAACGACCCAAGTTGACAGGTTTTCACCCGTGTGGTGGAAGCCTGGACCTAGATTCACGAAGCTTCATGTATTTCTTTATAATTAGGTTTCCTACGAAGGTTCCTAAGTATGCCCTAAGAAGATTCTTAGGTGCAATTCACGTAGGTCCACTTAGGAAGATATTTGGGTTCTGGGTCTGGTTCACCTGCATGCCGATAGAGGTCACTACTGTGTTTCGTTTGGCCAATCAGAGAGCAGGCAACATTCTTCATATTGAAGATTTAGCTCTGGCTTATCGGAGCGCTACTGCCTCCTATTTACATCGATTTTTCTTATAAAAATTAGTATATTTCGAAGTAAAACTATGTTTTTTCAACTTCTACAGGCATCACCGACATTGTAGTAAACAAATATGCTACATTTGTTGTTTACCTACGTAATTCTAAGAGATACTGTGTAGCTGTCCTCGTTGCTCGGAAGATACGCTGACAATTATTATATATATTTACTGAATTTACCCAAGGGCCACTAACTATCTAGTGGCCTATTTTGTATTTTGTTCTCTCCTGATTCCATGTATCCTGGAATCCTGTGATTCTGTGATGGAATCCTGGCCATCCTGTGAGGTGAGGATGTTGGATGAGCTTGTAGCTGGTTTTTGATCTACACTGTGTGGTCCTTCATACAGAATAGGGAAGCAGCACATTGCTGTGTATACCTAAACATGTTAAAAAATACATTGTTTGAGAGGAGTATTGTAGAAATTGGTAAGAGTAATTATAATATAATGTTTCCATGATTCAGTGCTTACCTCTTGTGAAAATCGTGAAGAGTTGTTTAGTCAGAGTTAATTTGTTTTTTGAATTGAGGCTGGTATTTTCTACCTTGATTCCATGTATTTCTAACCATCCTGTGAGATGGGAGTATTAGATAAACTTATAGCTAGTTTTTTATCTACACTGTTTAATATTCCATATAGAATAGGGTAGCAGCACATTGCTGTGTATACCTAATCTTCTTAATAAAAAAAATCAGTAATAAAGATTTTAAATTATAGTTTGTATTATTACAAATACTGTATTATCCTTATTAAATCATCTTAACCATGGATCATTAAGATCTCATGTTGATATGTAATAGTCATATTTCTTTTGAACTGCTAATCCATGCTAGTCATTTTTGAATCATTCATTAAATTGTGCATTATGTCTCAATTTTTCACTTCCTTGGATATACTGTACAGTATAAAAATATAGGATAAAAATAAACCAGTAATATTTCTTTCATTTTATTTTTTTATTTAAATTACTGCATCAATATATTTACAGCTGACATGATTTGTTTTACCATACTGGTGCATTATTTGTTAAAAAAATGTGGTTTATTGTTACTCACAATGGTGCTACATAGCCTTCCCAGCTTGGTGCCTTCTTTTAACACTTACTTACTGATTAATAAATAAATAATAATAAATAAATTTTATTCAGGAAAAGTACATACAGTTGATTTACAAACATAATGTTGGATTTATAGACAGAGCTAGTACATACAAAAAGCCACTAATACTCATATCATTTTGGGCAAGGTTTGGGGGGAAAAACAGTTAGACTAAAACTTAATAGTAATTGGGATTAGGTATAAATTGTGTTGAAAGAGGGATTAAAAAATAAAAAAGGGGGGGTAACATAGCAGAAATCAGCAATTGTACACGTTGGTGAACAAACAGCATTGTTTAAAAAATAGCAAGACATGGGTTGATATTTAGGGGGTAAGTTAGGTTACATGGAGTTAATTAGGTAGTACTTGGTTTTACTCTTAAACTGGTTGAGAGAGGTACAGCCTTTGACATGATTCCGGAGGCCATTCCACATTCTGCATCCCTTGATTTGTAGTGCACTTCTAGTTTAGTTACACACAGCCAAATTGTGTAACAGGACGAGGTCTTGGACACAAATTTGTTCCATGCTAAATGTAGAGGAATCAGCTGAGTATTCCTCAAATAAAATAAGCTGCCTCAGCTTATAAGGTAAATAAAATAAGCAATTTTCAAATAAGTATCTGCCTCACCTCACTGCATTACTGCTACATAGCCTTCCCGGCATGGTGCCTTCTTTTGATAATTACTTGTTCCACACCCAAATTGTGTAACAGGAAGAGGTCTTGGACCCCTACTTCCCTCTCTTTTTTAATAGTCCATATAGTCATTATAGCCACTAGTCTTTTTTAATAGTCCATATAGTCATTATAGCCACTAGTATACTATAGCCACTAGTCTGGTGGCAAACCTTTGAACCTTTTCCAGTTTAGTCTTATGCTTGACTAGATATGGACTCCATGCTGGAGCCGCATACTCCAGGATTGGTCTGACATATGTGGCATATAATGTTCTGAAAGATTCCTTACACAAGTTTCTAAAGGCCGTTCTTATGTTAGCCAACCTGGCATATGCTGCTGATGTTATCCTCTTGATATGAGCTTCAGGGGACAGGTCTGGCGTGATATCAACCCCCAGGTCTTTCTCTCTCTCTGACTCTTGAAGGATTTCATCTCCCAAATGGTACCTTGTATCTGGTCTGTGTGTGTGTGTGTGTGTGTGTGTGTGTGTGTGTGTGTGTGTGTGTGTGTGTGTGTGTGTGTGTGTGTGTACTCACCTAGTTGTACTCACCTAGTTGTGCTTGCGGGGGTTGAGCTCTGGCTCTTTGGTCCCGCCTCTCAACCGTCAATCAACAGGTGTACAGTTTCCTGAGCCTAATGGGCTCTATCATATCTACACTTGAAACTGTGTATGGAGTCAGCCTCCACCACATCGCTTCCTAATGCATTCCATTTGTCAACCACTCTGACACTAAAAAAGTTCTTTCTAATATCTCTGTGGCTCATTTGGGCACTCAGTTTCCACCTGTGTCCCCTAGTGCGTGTGCCCCTTGTGTTAAACAGCCTATCTTTATCAACCCTGTCGATTCCCCTGAGAATCTTGAATGTGGTGATTATGTCCCCCCTAACTCTTCTGTCTTCCAACGAAGTGAGGTTTAATTCCTGCAGTCGCTCCTCGTAGCTCATACCTCTCAGCTCGGGTACTAGTCTGGTGGCAAACCTTTGAACCTTTTCCAGTTTAGTCTTATGCTTGACTAGATAGGGACTCCATGCTGGAGCCGCATACTCCAGGATTGGTCTGACATATGTGGTATATAATGTTCTGAAAGATTCCTTACACAAGTTTCTAAAGGCCGTTCTTATGTTAGCCAACCTGGCATATGCTGCTAATGTTATCCTCTTGATATGAGCTTCAGGGGACAGGTCTGGCGTGATATCAACCCCCAGGTCTTTCTCTCTCTCTGACTCTTGAAGTATTTCATCTCCCAAATGATACCTTGTATCTGGTCTCCTGCTTCCTACCCCTATCTTCATTACATTACACTTGCTTGGGTTAAACTCTAACAGCCATTTGTTCGACCATTCTTGCAGCTTGTCCAGGTCTTCTTGAAGTCTCAAGCTGTCCTCCTCTGTCTTAATCCTTCTCATAATTAATTAATCCTTCTGTGTGTGTGTGTGTGTGTGTAATTACCTAAGTGTAATTACCTAAGTGTAGTTACAGGATGAGAGCTACGCTCGTGGTGTCCCGTCTTCCCAGCACTCTTTGTCATGTAACGCTTTGAAACTACTGACGGTCTTGGCCTCCACCACCTTCTCCCCCAACTTGTTCCAACCGTCTACCACTCTGTTTGCGAAAGTGAATTTTCTTATATTTCTTCGGCATCTGTGTTTAGCCAGTTTATATCTATGACCTCTTGTTCTTGAAGTTCCAGGTCTCAGGAAATCTTTCCTGTCGATTTTATCAATTCCTGTTACTATTTTGTATGTAGTGATCATATCACCTCTTTTTCTTCTGTCTTCTAGTTTTGGCATATTTAATGCTTCTAACCTTTCCTCGTAGCTCTTACCCTTCAGTTCTGGGAGCCATTTAGTAGCATGTCTTTGCACCTTTTCCAGTTTGTTGATGTGCTTCTTAAGATATGGGCACCAAACAACAGCTGCATATTCTAGCTTTGGCCTAACAAAAGTCATGAACAATTTCTTTAGTATATCCCCATCCATGTATTTAAAAGCAATTCTGAAGTTAGAAAGCATAGCATAGGCTCCTTGCACAATATTCTTTATGTGGTCTTCAGGTGATAGTTTTCTATCTAGAACCACCCCTAGATCTCTTTCTTTATCAGAGTTCTTTAAAGATTTCTCACATAATATATAGGTTGTGTGGGGTCTATGTTCTCCTATTCCACATTCCATAACATGACATTTATTAACATTAAATTCCATTTGCCAAGTGGTGCTCCATATACTTATTTTATCCAGGTCTTCTTGAAGGGCATGACAACCATCTAAATTTCTTATCCTTCCTATTATCTTAGCATCATCAGCAAACATGTTCATATAATTCTGTATACCAACTGGTAGATCATTTATGTAGACAATAAACATCACTAGTGCAAGAACTGAACCCTGTGGTACTCCACTTGTGACATTTCTCCAGTCCGATACATTGCCTCTGATCACAGCCCTCATTTTTCTATCAGTCAGAAAGTTTTTCATCCATGTTAGAAGCGTACCTGTCACTCCTCCAATATTTTCCATATTTGTGTGTGTGTGTGTGTGTGTGTGTGTGTGTGTGTGTGTACTCACACAATATATATATATATATATATATATATATATATATATATATATATATATATATATATATATATATATATATATATGAATGAAAACTCACACCCCAGAAGTGACTCGAACCCATACTCCCAGGAGCAACGCAACTGGTATGTACAAGACGCCTTAAACCACTTTACCATCACGACCGGACATAATGAGGTGATAGCCGAAGCTATTTGAACCACCCCACGCGGGGGGGGTCAAATAGCTCACAACTCTGAAAACACAACAAATAGCTCACAACAATGAAAACTCACACCCGTTCGTATGTATGGGTTCGAGTCACTTCTGGGTGGAGTTTTCATTCGCATATAGTCCTGGGGACCATTCAGGCTTGTTCGCATATGTGTTCTCACGTGTGCCCCAAAGAATGAGGTGATT
>WNGS01063732.1:0-14006 GCA_020271785.1 Procambarus virginalis | reverse complement strand
ATAGTCGAATTTGAGATGTTTGTGATATATTTAAAACTGCAGGGGGGTTTGGAGAAAATGTGATCCATCGCCGTTTTCAGTAATTGGCATATTTTCGGTATAAAAAGTCGTAATTTCAAACAGCGAATACGTGCAGAGAGCCAGAATTTGGCTCCAAAATATGGTTCAAGCTTCGCTTTTGGAATGTTTGGGATATTTTGAAAACTGCAGGGAGGGTTGGGCTAAATATGATCCATCGCCGCTTTTAGTAATTGGCATATTTTCGGTATAAAATGTCGTAATTTCAAACAGCGAATATGTGCAGAGAGCCAGAATTTGGCTCCAAAATATGGCTCAAGGGTCGAATTTGGGATGTTTGGGATATTTTGAAAACTGTAAGGGGGTTTGAGAAAAATGTGACCCATCGCCGCTCTCAGTAATTGGCATATTTTCGGTATAAAAAGTCGCAATTTCAAACTGCGAATACGTGCTGAGAGCCAGAGTTTAGCTCCAAAATATGGATCAAGCGTCGAATTTGCAATGTTTGGAATATTTTGAAAACTTCAGGGAGGGTTTGGGCAACGTGCGATCCCTCGCAGCTTTCAGTAACTAGCATATTTTCGGTATAAAAAGTTTTAATTTCAAACTGCGAATACGTGCAGAGAGCCAGAATTTGGCTCCAAAATATGGCTCAAGGGTCGAATTTGGGATGTTTCGGATATTTTGAAAACTTCAGGGGGGTTTGGGCAAAATGTGACCCATCGCCGCTCTCAGTAATTTGCAAATTTTCGGTATAAAATTCGTAATTTCAAACTGCGAATACGTGCAGAGCCAGAATTTGGCTCCAAAATATGGCTTAAGCGTCGAATTTGGGATGTTTGGGATATTTTGAAAACTGGAGGGAGGGTTTGGGCTAAATATGATCCATCGCTGCTTTCAGTAATTGGGATATTTTCGGTATAAAAAGTCGTAATTTCAAATTGCGAATACGTGCAGAGAGCCAGAATTTGGCTGGAAAACATGGCTCAAGGGTCGAATTTGGGAAGTTTTTGATATATTTAAAACTGCAGGGGGGTTTGGGCAAAATGTGACCCATCGTCGCTCTCAGTAATTGGCATATTTTCGTTATAAAAATTCGTAATTTCAAACTGCGAATATGTGCAGAGAGCCAGAATTTGGCTCCAAAATATGGCTCAATCATCGAATTTTGGATGTTTGGGATATTTTGAAAACTTCAGGGTTGGTTTGGGCAAAATATGACCCATCGCCGAGCTCTGTAATTGGTCCATTTTCGGTTTAAAATTCGTTATTTCAAAGTGCGAATACGTGCAGAGAGCCAGAATATGGCTCCAAAATATTGCTGATGCTTCGAATTTGGGATGTTTGGGATATTTTGAAAACTGCAGAGAGGGGTTGGGAAAAATGTGATCCATCGCCGTTTTCAGTAATTGGCATATTTTCTGTATAAAAAGTCGTAATTTCAAACTGCGAATATGTGCAGAGAGCCAGAATTTGGCTCCAAAATATGGTTCAAGCGTCGCATTTGGGATGTTTGGGATATTTTGAAATTTACAGGGAGGGTTTCGGCTAAATATGATCCATCGCCGCTTGCAGTAATTGGCATATTTTCGGTATTAAAATTCGTAATTTCAAACTGCGAATATGTGCAAAGAGCCAGAATTTGGGTCCCAAATATGGCTCAAGCTACGAATTTGGGATGTTTGGGATATTTTGAAAACTGCAGGGTGGGTTTGGGCAAAATGTAACCCATCGCTGCTCTCCGTAATTGGCACATTTTCGGTATAAAATTCGTAATTTCAAACTGCGAATACGTGCAGAGAGCCAGAATATGGCTCCAAAATATTGCTGATGCGTAGAATTTGGGATGTTTGGGATATTTTGAAAACTGGAGGGAGGGTTTGGGCTAAATGTGATCCATCGCCGCTTTCAGTAATTAGCATATTTTCGGTATAAAAATCTTACTTTAAAACTGCGAATACGTACAGAGAGCCAGAATTTAAGCTCCAAAATATGGCTCAATAGTCGAATTTGAGATGTTTGTGATATATTTTAAAACTGCAGGGGGGTTTGGAGAAAATGTGACCCATCACCGCTCTCAGTATTTGGCATATTTTCGGTATAAAAAGTCGTAATTTCAAACTGCGAATACGTGCAGAAAGCCAGAATTTGGCTCCAAAATATGGCTCAATGGTCGAATTTGGAATGTTTGTGATATTTTTAAAACTGCAGGGGGGTTTGGGCAAAATGTGACCCATCACCGCGCTCAGTAATTGGCATATTTTCGGTATAAAAAGTCGTAATTTCAAATTGCGAATACGTGCCGAGAGCCAGAGTTTAGCTCCAAAATATGGATCAAGCGTCACATTTCGGATGCTTGGGATATTTTGAAAACTGCAGAGAGGGTTTGGGCTAAATGTGACCCATCGCCGCTTTCAGTAATTGGCATATTTTCGGTATAAAAATCTTAATTTAAAACTGCGAATACGTACAGAGAGCCAGAATTTGGCTCCAAAATATGGCTCAAGGTTCGAATTTGGGATGTTTGAGATATATTTTAAAACTGCATGGGGGATTGGGCAAAATGTTACCCATCACCGTTGTCAGTAATTGGCATATTTTCGGTATAAAAATTCGTAATTTCAAACTGCGAATATGTGCAGAGAGCCAGAATTTGGATCCCAAACATGGCTCAAGCTACGAATTTGGGATGTTTGGGATATTTTGAAAACTGCAAGTGGGTTTGGGCAAAATGTGACCCATCGCCGCTCTCAGTAATTGGCATATTTTCAGTATAAAAAGTCGTAATCTCAAACTGCGAATAAGTGCAAAGAGCCAGAATTTGGCTCCAAAATATGGCTCAAGGGTCGAATTTTGGATTGTGACGATAATCTCTTGTCAGAGATTTAGACTGCTATTTCTGCGAATCACGCCTGTCCTCATCAATATACAAGATACGTTTTGTAGTGGCTAAACGTACATATTTTAGCCACACGTACCAGCAACTCCCTCCTTCCCCCCCACTGCTGCACCTGGTCGACACGCCGAACCCTTCAACGGCCTAACTAGCGACTGCAGCCATCCAGCTTCCTCATTGGCCGCCAACCAACACTCCACTCCGGCTCCCCGCCAATCACAAGACCTCACCAGTTATTGTTGGAGTCCCTTACGTTTCTGCCAGCCAGAATATTGTGTGCTCGCAAGCTGTGACCTCCTAAGTGACTCACTCTGTGTGGTCAAATAGAGGTTCATAGTTAGTGCATATATTCCAGCATTCATATTTTACTTACTTTTGTATATCAATTCTCCTCCCCATTAACGTAATCTATTTTCATGTTTATATTGTTTATTATTTTTGCCCGTAAGCCAAGATTTTGCATTTATTTCAATTTGTGTTTTTATTGTTATTAAAATCCATATTTTTTATTATTGCTTTTAGTCTTTCCAACCTTACCACAGATTACCAAATCACGCAGTCATTCTTTTTTTTTCTCTTTTTTTCCTTTTCTTTTTTTTATATATTATATGTGGCCCAGCACTGACACCTGCTAGTTGGAAGACTGCCGACCACCATTTCCAACTCGTTACCGTCACATATAAATGGGGGCCTGTCCACGGAGCCACTATTAAATGGAGATCTGTCCACGGAGCCACTATTAAATGGAGATCTGTCCACGGAGCTTCACTCAGGTATTGGTAATTGTGGTAAGCGCACTTGGCTCTTATTTCCCTTGCTTCCATTATTCACATTAATCATTCTTTATTTTATATGGTGCTGTGTATATTGTACATTACGGGAATAGCATATGGTGAGAGTGAGACAACTTTGGATTACGTGGTGACTGTAGGCCGCAGTCATACTCTTAATTGGTCGTCTCCCCCTTCCGTGTTATCCTCCGTGTTTAACATCTTTGTCCCCCAATATTTCTCACTTTTTGACAGATTATCACATAGGTACCCTGGTACTGTGGTCTGTCTCCGGGTCAATAGCACCCAAGTCCTGCAATCCGACTCTAGGAGGAAAAAGAGGGCTTTAGATCCTCTAGCACGAACTATTATTGGCGAATTGGGACCTCGCCGATAGTTCTCGTCACCAGTTGACACATCGCACCCCTACTCGTCGGTCAGACTGATGGTATTTACTTAAGGTAGGGAATTGGCGTTCTTTCTTTTGAGCACAAAAGTTCGCTAATTCTGTAAATACCATATTCAATTTCAGTGGGTACCATTGCTTATGTTCTATAGTGACTTGGCAAGGTATGACTACATTTTTTGGACTACCTCATTTATTTTGAAGCCATTTAGTGTTTCACTTGTATTTTAAAATTAGTTTTCACTAATTAGTAGGATTTTCTTGCCTTTATCCTCCCATAGTGAGTACCAGGTACAAGATTTCCTGCGACCTTATTCATTTACCATCTTGAATTTACTTTAATTATTAATAATTCCCCACAGGATAGGTATCAGTTGCCACGTTTCCTGTTTCTGACACTCGCCATATTCTCACTATATTCATCTCCTTTGTTTTGCTATATTTTCACCATGTTCCGCTTACAAGCTTTCATAGCAAATCCAGAAAGAGAAATAGGGACCTTACGTCACGCTAAGAGGGTCGATTTGTTAACTCTTGCACATGAGTATCACTTAGAAGTTCCTGATGGAGCCAACAAATTTACCATTAATAATATGATACTGGATCACCTTGCTGAGGAAGATATTATAGATTCTTCTACCCATGAACAGTACATTATTTCAGATAAAGATGACTTGAGAGCGATAAAGCTCAAATTGGAACTTGCCAAGATCGAGCTACAGCAACAACAAGAAGCAGCTGCAAGCAGAGAGCGTGAAGCTGCAATCAGAGAACGTGAAGCTGCCCTGAAGAAGGAAGAAAGTGAACGTGAGTTGGCCTTATACAAACAGCGACTCGAGATACAACGCGACCACGACAAACGACAGGCAGAAGCAATGCTAGAATGTCGTACCGAGAACTCACGAGGGACGCTGCACACCAAGCTCAACTCCAACAAGCGGCAGCTAGTCTTCCTCCCAGTTTCAATATCTCCCATGCAAGTAAGTTAATGCCCCCGTTCCTCGAAACGGAGGTTGATGTGTTCTTTACCACTTTTGAGACCCTTGCTGTTCAACTTAATTGGCCTGACGACCAATGGGCTACCCTTCTCAGAGTACATTTAACAGGTAGAGCAGCAGTCACACTCAGCACTTTGGCTTCGGAAAACGACTACACCACCCTGAAACAAGCTGTGTTGGACGCCTACCTTCTCTCCACCGAAAGCTATCGACGAAAGTTTCGTGACTACGTCAAGGCAAGTACCACCACCTTCTTAGAATTTGCTAACACCAAACGAAGATATTTCATGAAATGGCTGGAGGCAGCACATGTCTCTACTTTTTCAGAACTTGTCAACCTCATACTGGTTGAAGAATTTTTGAGACGTGTACCTCCTCCTGTCCGCCTATACTTAGCAGACAAGGAAGAGACGGAATTAGTGAAGTGTGCGAAGTCAGCTGACACTTACAGCCTCATCCACCGGCTGACTCCAGATCCTACCAGCAAGAAGTCTTGGTACAGTTACGAGAAAGCGAGCCCAGATCAAGGTACCTCTCAACTGTACTGCAGGTATTGTCGATTATATGGACACACCATTGACAAATGTGGTAAGTCCCAATCTAAAGGTAACGTCGAACCCCCTAAGTCTAAAACTACTCACCCTAAGTCCGGTAAGCCTGTAATGAATGTTGGTGTTCATGCTAATGATCTCTCTCTCTTTACCAAGCATCTATATCCAGGAACTATCTCTACCCACGGTTCAGATTCAGAGGGACGTTTCGGACTTAAGATCCTAAGGGACACAGCGGCTCTACAATCGATCGTTTTGAAATCGGCTGTGCCCAACGTCGCCTACACAGGAGAGACTGTGTTCATCACTGACCTTACTGCTACAACTCCTTATCCACTTGCCCGAGTTTACCTGGATTGTCCCTTCGTGACCGGTGAAGTCCAAGTCGCCGTCAGGGAAAAGCCTTTTCCCATGCCTGGAGTGCAACTTCTCCTGGGCAACGACTTGGCAGAAGACCAACAACCAAACAACCTGATCGTCAAGGACATATCCAAGGTAAGCAACTCTGTGGTGGATAACCCGATTTTTGAACATTTCCCAGTAAAGGTTCAAGAGAGTGATGAAGGTTCTCCTCCTGTTATGGTGACCACCCGTGCTCAAGCTGCACGTCCACAGCCAGCCGACTCTACTGCTACCGCTGTCCCTCAGGACCCTTCGAAACTACCCCCTAACCTGACCGCGGTGGAGTTCCGTAAGTTACAGAGAGATGATCTTACATTGACACCATTATTCTTTCAGGCTGAAACCCAATCCGACAGTGTTCCTGGGTTCTTTATGGAGAACGAAATACTCTATCGCAGGTATAGACCCAGTAAACTGAAGGACGAGGACGATTGGGCAAACGTTGAACAACTAGTGATTCCCACCAGCCTGCGGCCCACGATTCTACACCTGGCCCACGGCGCTTTGTCACACTATGGGTTCAACAAGACTTACCATGGAATTCGACAAGACTACTACTGGCCAGGTATGGTAAACGACGTCAAATCTCATGTCAAATTATGCCACGTGTGTCAGTTAGCCGGGAAACCGAACGTTTCCATTCCCAGAGCACCCCTGATACCCATCCAGGTGCCTGAGGAACCGTTCCACAAGCTCATTATCGACTGCGTTGGTCCTTTGCCTCGGACCAGTGCAGGCAACTCATATATCTTAACCATCCTGTGTCCTACCACCAGATTTCCGATAGCAGTTCCAGTAAAAAATATTACAGCTGCTACAGTGGTGAAGAATCTACTGAAAATCTTCACCCAGTATGGATTTCCGAGGGAGATTCAGAGCGACTGTGGTACCAACTTCACCAGTGATCTCTTCAAACGGACTCTGGAGGAGTTCAACATCAAACAGGTACTGTCCAGCCCCTATCATCCTGCTTCACAGGGTTCTCTCGAGCGTAGTCATCAAACCATCAAGGCACTCTTAAAAAAGTTCTGTAATGAGACCTCAAAGGATTGGGATAGGCAAATTGATCTCATCATGTGTATTTTCAGAAGTCTTCCCAACGAGTCACTAGGAGTATCTCCTTATGAGATGCTCTACGGACGTAAGTGCCGTACACCTCTCAAGGCTTTCAAGGATTCTCTACGTGATGACACCTTCAGTGAGCATCAGAGTGTGCCCCAGTATCTCCAAAATCTCCGACACATTCTAGAGAGGGTCCATTCCTTTGCCAGCAACAACCTACAGAAAGCCCAGGAGAGGATGAAGACTCGTTACGACCGGCACTGTAAAGTAAGGAAGTTTACACCAGGAGACTTAGTGCTTGCCTATTTCCCTATCCCAGGTTCTCCTTTACAGAACAGGTTCTCAGGACCCTACCGTGTTAAGGAGTGCCGGAACAACTTCAACTACGTTCTCGAGACCCCCGATAGGCGGCGGAAGACCCAGCTGTGCCACATTAATTTACTCAAGCCCTACCATGGGGTTCCTCCCACTGTGTTAACCAATTTCACCTCATTTACAGGTCCATACAGCCACAGTGAGACCTTCCCTGCTTCTCCTTCCGAGAGCACTGACACTGAGACAGCGCTCTCTAACTCGGAAATCCTTACTAACCTTCAACATCATTTTCAGGACGATAATAGTGCTCCACTAATCAAACTCGTCAGAGAATATCAAGAGTTGTTTCGAGATGACCCCCAAGAGTGTACTGTAACTCGGCACGACATCCAACTGCTACCTGACACCCAGCCGATTCGCCAACCATTCTACCGAATCAGCCCGAGCAAAACGGAAGTCATGCGGGCTGAGGTACAGTATCTCTTGGACCATGGACTGGCTACCCCCTGTGAGTCCCCCTGGGCCTCACCATGCATCCTGGTACCCAAACCTCACGGCAAAATCCGTCTGTGTACGGATTATAGGAAGTTGAACCAGGTCACAGTGAAGGACGCCTACCCAATACCCAGAGTAGACGACATTTTGGATGCCATTGGTAATGCCCGCTACCTGTCTCAGGTAGACCTACTAAAGGGCTACTACCAGGTGAGTTTAACGGAGCGAGCTAAGGTACTGTCCGCCTTTATAACCCCCTTTGGTCTCTACAGGTACAATCGCCTTCCCTTTGGACTCTGCAATGCCCCAGCCACCTTTCAGAGAGCTGTCAACCGCGTCATCCAGGGCTTGGAAAACACCTATGCCTATTTGGACGACATTGTAGTAGCATCCAACACCTGGAGCGAACACCTGCTCCAGCTACAACGATTGTTCTACAAGCTCCTGAAAGCCGGCCTCACCATCAATTTGGGCAAGTCCACCTTCGCGAAAGGTAAAGTGCGGTACCTGGGTCATGTTATAGGGAGTGGCAACCTGGCTCCGTTAAACATTCACATTCAAGCAATCCAACAGTATCCACAGCCTACTACCAGGAAGCAGCTCCTGCGCTTCCTTGGTCTTGCTTCCTATTACCGTAGGTTTGTGAAGAATTTTAGCACTGTTGCAACCCCATTAATCACCTTAACCAGTCCCAAGCAACGGTATAATTGGACCAGAGAGCAAACCGTTGCATTCGAACAACTCAAATTCCTCCTCTGTTCTAATCCCATTCTCGCCTCACCAGATATCAAGAAGCCTTTCATCCTCCATGTCGACGCCAGTGGTACCGGCATCGGAAGTGTCTTAATGCAGCAGCGAGGCGAGGAGGTTCTACCTGTCAGCTACTACAGTTGCAAGTTGAAGCCTCATCAGAAGAACTACAGTACTATAGAGAAGGAACTCCTGTCCATCGTCCTGAGCTTACAACACTTTGCACCATATCTGCACGGTGCTAGGTCCACTACCATCTATTCGGACCACAACCCTCTGAGATTTTTACATCAAGCCCAATTTAATAACCAACGTCTGCTGCGATGGGCTTTATATCTTCAAGGCTTCAACTTAAGATCTGCTACATCAAGGGGCCTGATAACATCATCGCTGATCGCCCTCTCCAGAGTGCATGAGGTAAGAGGNGTGAATTTGCAACTAATTTCGCGTATACATCAGATTTGTTGCATATGTAATGAATTAATAACAATAAACTGGCAATCCTTAAAAACGTGGGAAAAATTACGAGATATTCCATTATTCGTTCTAAATTATTCGTATAAAAAGTTGATTGCAAATCAAGTATTAAAGGGTAATTTGCAATTCATTACGTGTTTGCATCATATTTATCGTAAATTTATTGAATTTATGGAAATAAACCGAAAAACCTTGAAAACCCGGAAAAACGGCGAATTTTTGCCTAAATAGTTCATATTTGAATGAAATCTTATAATGGAAACAACGATGAAAATCCTCAAAATATTGCAAAATTTGATGATTTTATGTACAAGGCACAATGCAAGATAACTTGCTTAAAAAAGTAATATTATGTGAAATTCTGAGATTTTTTAGCTCAAATCACATTTAGTGGGACAACATGAAGTAGTATGAAAATATTAGTAAATTCGAACATTTTTACCTAAAATCACTCTACATGAAAAAACGTGAAAAAGTCAATATAATACCAAATTCGACGATTTTTACATCAAATCAAAGAGCGAGGTTGCATATTATTTTGGTAATTAAAAAGGCATATGAAAACGTTGTTTCCAATTCAAATTATTAAAATCAATGTGTTTTCTTTAGAATTACCTAAAATATTCCAGAACTTCCGTTTATATTACCGAAAGAAGAAGTACTCGTAAAACCGCTTTAATCCAACTGAAACGCAGAAATATGCAATAAAAACAGAATTTCACTCCTAAACTCACCTTTTTAACTAGGTACAAATAGCTGATTGAAAATCTTGTATTTAAGGTTAATTTGTAATTATTTACGTGTTTGCATCATATATATCGTAAATTTATTGAATTAATGGCAATAAACCGAAAATAATTGAAAACGCGGAAAAACGTGCAAATATTACCTAAATCGTTGATATTTGGATGAAATATTTTCGGTATAAAAAGTCGTAATTTCAAACTGCGAATACGTGCAGAGAGCCAGAATTTGGCTCCAAAATATGGCTCAATCGTCGAATTTGGAATGTTTGGGATATTTTGAAAATTGCAGTGAGGGTTTGGCCAAAATATGACCCATCGCCGGACTCAGTAATTGGCATATTTTCGGTATAAAATTCGTAATTTCAAACTGCGAATACGTGCAGAGAGCCAGAATTTGCCTCCAAAATATGGCTCAAGGGTCGAGTTTGGGATATTTTGAAAACTGCGATGGGGAGTTTGGGCAAAATGAGACCCATCGCTGCTCTCAGTAATTGGAATATTTTCGGTATAAAAATTCGTAATTTCAAATTGCGAATACGTGTCGAGAGTCAGAATTTGGCTCCAAAATATGGCTCAATCGTCGAATTTCGGATGTTTGGGATATTTTGAAAACTGCAAGGAAGGTTTGGGCAAAATGCGATCCCTCGCTGCTTTCAGTTATTGGCATATTTTCGGTATAAAAATTCGTAATTTCAAACTGCGAATAAATGCAGAGAGCCAGAATTTGGCTCCAAAATATGGCTCAAGGGTCGAATTTTGGATGTTTGAGTTATATTTTAAAACTGAAGGGGAGTTTGAGCAAAATGTGACGCATCGGCGCTCTCAGTAATTAGCCTATTTTCGGTATAAAAAATCGTAATTTCAAACTGCGAATAAGTGCAGAGAGCCAGAATTTGGGTCCAAAATATGGTTCAATCGTCGAATTGGAATGTTTCGGATATTTTGAAAACGGCTGTGGGGGTTTGGGCAGAACATGACCCATCGACGCTTTAAGTAATTGGCATATTTTCGGTATAAAAATTCGTAATTTCAAACTGCGAATACGTGCAGAGAGCCAGAATTTGGCTCCAAAATATGGCTCAAGGGTCGAAATTGGGATGTTTCGGATATTTTGAAAACTTCAGGGAGGTTTGGGCAAAACGTGACACATCGCCGCTCTCAGTAATTGGCACATTTTCGGTATAAAATTCGTAATTTCAAACTGCGAATACGTGCAGAGAGCCAGAATGTGGCTTCTAAATATGGTTCAAGGGTCGAATTTTGTATGTTTGTGATATATTTTAAAACTGCACGGGGTTTGGGCAAAATGTGACCCATCGCAAATCACACTAATTGGCAAACTTTCGGTGTAAAAAGTAGTAATTTCAAACTGCGAATACGTGCAGAGAGCCAGAATTTGGCTCCAAAATATGGCTCAATCGTCGAATTTGGAATGTTTGGGATATTTTGAAAATTGCAGTGAGGGTTTGGCCAAAATATGACCCATCGCCGGTCTCAGTAATTGCCATATTTTCGGTATAAAATTCGTAATTTCAAACTGCGAATACGTGCAGAGAGCCAGAATTTGCCTCCAAAATATGGCTCAAGGGTCGAGTTTGGAAAGTTTGGGATATTTTGAAAACTGCGATGGGGAGTTTGGGCAAAATGAGACCCATCGCTGCTCTCAGTAATTGGCATATTTTCGGTATAAAAATTCGTAATTTCAAACTGCGAATACGTGCAGAGAGCCAGAATTTGGCTCCAAAATATGGCTCAATCGTCGAATTTGGATGTTTGGGATATTTTGAAAACTGCAGGGAGGTTTGGGCAAAATGCGATCCCTCGCCGCTTTCAGTAATTGGCATATTTTCGGTATAAAATTCGTAATTTCAAACTGCGAATACGTGCAGAGAGCCAGAATTTGGCTCCAAAATATGCTCAAGGGTCGAATTTGGGATGTTTTGGATATTTTGAAAACTGCAGGGAGGTTTGGGCAAAATGTGACCCATCGCCGCTCTCAGTAATTGGCATATTTTCGGTATAAAATTCGTAATTTCAAACTGCGAATACGTGCAGAGAGCCAGAATTTGGCTCCAAAATATGGCTCAAGGGTCGAATTTGGGATGTTTGGATATTTTTGAAAACTGCAGGGGGGGTTTGGGCAAAATGTGACCCATCGCCGCTCTCAGTAATTGGCATATTTTCGGTATAAAAATTCGTAATTTCAAACTGCGAATACGTGCAGAGAGCCAGAATTTGGCTCCAAAAATATGGCTCAAGGGTCGAATTTGGGATGTTTGGGATATTTTGAAAACTGCAGGGGGTTTGGGCAAAATGTGACCCATCGCCGCTCTCAGTAATTGGCATATTTTCGGTATAAAAATTCGTAATTTCAAACTGCGAATACGTGCAGAGAGCCAGAATTTGGCTCCAAAATATGGCTCAAGCGTCGAATTTGGGATGTTTGGGATATTTTGAAAACTGCAGGGGGGTTGGGCAAATATGACCCATCGCCGCTTTCAGTAATTGGCATATTTTCGGTATAAAAAGTCGTAATTTCAAACTGCGAATACGTGCAGAGAGCCAGAATTTGGCTCCCAAATATGGCTCAAGCTCGAATTTGGATGTTTGGGATATTTTGAAAACTGCAAGGGGTTTGGGCAAAATGTGACCCATCGCCGCTCTCAGTAATTGGCATATTTTCGGTATAAAAATTCGTAATTTCAACTGCGAATACGTGCAGAGAGCCAGAATTTGGCTCCAAAATATGGCTCAAGCGTCGAATTTGGATGTTTGGGATATTTTGAAAACTGCAGGGAGGTTTGGGCAAAATGTGACCCATCGCTGCTTTCAGTAATTGGCATATTTTCGGTATAAAAATCGTAATTTCAAACTGCGAATACGTGCAGAGAGCCAGAATTTGGCTCCAAAATATGGCTCAAGGGTCGAATTTGGGATGTTTGGATATTTTGAAAACTGCAGGGGGTTTGGGCAAAATGTGACCCATCGCCGCTCTCAGTAATTGGCATATTTTCGGTATAAAATTCGTAATTTCAAACTGCGAATACGTGCAGAGCCAGAATTTGGCTCCAAAATATGGCTCAAACGTCGAATTTGGGATGTTTGGGATATTTTGAAAACTGCAGGGGGGTTTGGGCAAAATGTGACCCATCGCCGCTCTCAGTAATTGGCATATTTTCGGTATAAAAGTCGTATTTCAAACTGCGAATACGTGCAGAGAGCCAGAATTTGGCTCCAAATATGGCTCAAGGTCGAAATTGGGACGTTTTGGGATTTTTGAAAACTGCATGAAGGTTTGGGCAAAATGTGACCCATCGCATCGCTTTGGGTTTTTTCGAATATTTTGAAAACTACAGGGGGGTTTGGGCAAAATGCATCCCTCGCTACTTTCAGCAATTGGCATAATTTTCGGTAATAAAATCGTAATTTTAAACTGCGAATACTGCAGAGAGCCAGAATTTGGGCTTCAAATTGGCTCAGTAAATTGCATATTTTCGGTATAAAAATTCGTAATTTCAAACTGCGAATTCGTGCACAAGCCAAAATTTGGCTCCAAAATATGTTCAAGCGTCTCATTTGGGATGTTAGGGATATTTTGAAACTGCAGGGAGGGTTTGGGCTAATATGATCCCATCGTTGCTTTCAGTAATTTGCATTTTTCGATATAAAAGTCGTAATTCAAACTGCGAATATGTGCAGAGAGCCAGAATTTGTGTCCCAAATATGGCTCAAGCTACGAATTTGGGATGTTTTGAGATATTTTGAAAACTGCAAGGGGGTTTGGGCAAAATGTGACCACTCGCCGCTCTCAGTAATTGGCATATTTTCGGTATAAAAAGTCGTAATTTCAAACTGCGAATACGTGCCGAGAGCCAGAGTTTAGCTCCAAATATGGATCAAGCGTCGAATTTGGACTGTTTGGAATATTTTGAAAACTGCATGGAGGGTTTGGGCAAAATGCGATCCCTCGCTGCTTTCAGTAATTAGCATATATTGGGTATAAAAAGTCGTAAGTTCAAACTGCGAATACGTGCTGAATTTGGCTCCAAATATGGGTCAATGGTCGAATTTGCGATGTTAGAGATATATTTTTTTTTTTGAGATATATACAAGAGTTGTT
>WNGS01063729.1:0-12038 GCA_020271785.1 Procambarus virginalis | reverse complement strand
GTTTCCTGCATCTCTGTTTTGGTATGAAGTTGTGTTTCTTCATCGTATATTTCAAGAAAATTGGCATACATCTCATTTACTTCCTTGCCTAGTAACAAGTCTGACCGATTACACTCTTTAAAGAATTTGCTAAGTTCCCCATAGTGTCCTCTATTGAAGTCGAGTTTATCAACTTGCATCTCAATTAATGAGAATGGGAATTGAACATGCGTCCGGGAGAATGAATGGGCGAGAAAGGGAATTAATTAACTTAATGAGAATGGGGAATGTCTCCATTGTCTCTAGATTATATCGCAAATCATGTTTATTTCAAAAGATTGGTTCAACAGAAAATGAGAGAGGGCCAGAGAGGAAAAGACAAGAAAATGGGTTCCATATATACAAAGACATCCCTCAGGCATCCACAAAAACAATACACAGTAGGGAGGAGAGAAGCAGAAAGGAATTTTGAGATAAGTACAGCGGACAAGTATAAAACAGCTCCAGGCCTTTGTATAAATTCCTACAAGCTGCATGTAAAGGATAAAATCCAGATATTAAGAATGGGGGAACAGGTTCACTGAGAATGAGAAAGAAATGTGTGAAATGCTAAATGAACAGTTCCAAAGTGTGTTTGTACAAAATGAGGATTTCAGCGAACAGAACCAAATACCAATTCCAGAGCTCACCATAGAATACATAGTCTAAAGACCATTGGGAAACTTACTCAAGGGGCTATCTTGAGGTTATCTTGAGATAATTTTGGGGCTTTAGTGTCCCCGCGGCCCGGTCCTCGACCAGGCCTCCACCCCCAGGAAGCAGCCCGTGACGGCTGACCAACAACCCAGGTACCCATTTCACTGCTAGGTAACAGGGGCATAGGGTGAAAGAAAAACTGCCCATTGTTTCTCTCCGGCGCCCGGGATCGAACCCGGGACCACAGGATCACAAGTCCAGTGTGCTGTCTGCTCGGCCGACCGGCTAGGAACCGATTATGTGCCTCTGTAACCCTTTACACCACTGCTCATACGGGATGGGTATGGGGTGCATAATAAAAGAAATTGAAATTGAATTGGAGGTAGGATGAAATAAAGCGGTTGGACCAGATAGTTTCACCTTAGGTGCTGCGAGAATGTGCAACCGAGCTGAGCATTCCACTCCAGTTGATATTCCAGTCATCCTCGTGCACAGGAATCTTGCCAGATATATGGAGAAAGGCAAACATAGTTCAGTCAACAAAAGTCGAGAAGAACCTGTAAATTATAGACCCATATCACTGGCAAGCGTGCTGGTGTAACACCTCAGTAAATCTATATCCCTCATAACTGAATTAAACATTGTAACGCCAATGTTTACCAACTGACTCTTCATAACTCCACTATGGTACTGCTAATGGTTGTCTGCTCCTTGATGGTGTGGAGTAAGGCGTAGAGTAGTGAGGGCAGAGAGGTTGTGAGGTGAGGTGAGGTGAGGGAGTGGTGGTAAAACACGGGCACGGAGGGAGGAGTTGAGGAAGAGAGAGGTGGGTGAGGATAGAAATTGGGGATCGGATGGGAGGGGGAGTGAGGAGAGAAGTAGGAGGTTCAGTAGGTAGAGAGAAGTAGAGAGAGAGGAGAAGTTGAGAGAGTGACTCATGTTAATTACTTTAAATACAAAATTACCGCCACACTGTAACATACTTGAGGGCTGGGTGTCCACCCCGGACCCCTTGTTCGTTCATCACCAGGATAAAATAGTCTGACCAGTCTATTACCCTTCGAATTTTGTATGTGGTGATCATATCTCCATTGTTTCTTCTGACGTGAGGTTTTAGCTCCTATAGTCTTTCCTGGTAGCTCATACCTCTCAGCTCTGGGACTAGTCTTGTGGAATGATTGACATAAATGATATACAAGATCCCTAACGACTTAATACAAGTTAGTTACTGCGCCATTGTTCTATTTTGTCCAGCTTTTCCTGTAGTTGATTACAGTCTTTTGTCGCATTTATCCTCATCAATTTTGCATCAAGGTATACTGAGAGGAGTCAGTCCCCCACCGGTAAATTTTTCACACACAATAGAATTTTTTATATTTAATAAAACACTGTGTGAGAGCAGCTGCTCTGTGGCAGCTGTGCTGACCCACAGCTGCGTCTGAGGCTGTGGTAGACATGTGTGGGTGTACATGTACTCACCTAGTTGTGCTTGCAGGGTTGAACTTTGGCTCTTTGGTCCCGCCTCTCAACCGTCAATCAACTGGTGTACAGATTCCTGAGCCTATTGGGCTCTATCATATCTACATTTGAAACTGTGAATGGAGTCAGCCTCCACCACATCACTGCCTAATGCATTCCATTTGTTAACTACTCTGACACTGAAAAAGTTCTTTTCTAATGTCCCTGTGGCTCATGTGGGTACTAAGTTTCCACCTGTGTCCCTTGTTCGTGTTCCACCCGTGTTAAACAATTTATCCTTATCTACCGTGTCAATTCCTCTGAGAATTTGTAGGTAGTGATCATGTCTCCCCTTACTCTTCTGTCTTCCAGCGACGGCAATTCACTCAGCCTCGTATGCGCCACTGATGTTATTCTTTTGATGTGGGCTTCAGGAAAACGGTTTGGCGTGATATCAACTCCTAGATCCTTCTCTCTGTGCATTTCATGAATGACTTCATCTCCCATTCTGTATCCTGTGTCTGGCCTTCTGTTCCACCGCCTAGTTTCATTACATTTACTCGGGTAGAACTTTAGTAGCCATTAGTTGGACCATTCATTCAGTTTGTGTAGGTCATCTTGTAGCCTCATACTATCTTCCGCCGTGTTAATCCTGGGGTGTGGGTAGAGGTGTAGAGCGTTGATCCTTCTGAGTGTGAGAGTGGACTTGTAGACTATCCAGTCTGTTGGTCAGGGTCTCTAATCTATCCTCAGTAGTCACTTAGAGCGGCGAGGCCACGTTATAGTTCCGTGTCCTCCGGCACAGAGGTCTTAGCCACCCTCACGCCCTTTGAGCTGCTTAAAATAGTCATTAAGTAACGAGGAGGAGGAGGAGAGGGCCGGGGTGCGGCAAGAAGGGGCAACACGACCCGCCGCCGCCACACAAAAACCCCGACACCACCACAAAAACCTGGTGAGGCTCTGGGAGGCTTGGCCGCCATAGTTGTGACGTCATCGCTCTCAAGTGTCGTCATCGGTACTTGGTGACGTCACCGTTGTTGACAGCTGGGCAGCGGGCGGCGCCAGTGTCATGGCCAGCCGTGTGTAGCAGATTGGTATCTCGACACCCATTAGAGGGAGGGGGGGGGGGAGGGGGAGTGGTAGTAAGTGCGAAAACTTCAGTTCACTTATTATGCACCCCATCCCCACGGTGAGGGAGGTAGTTGAGGAAGGTCACGGACACTCATAATGACCTGCTGAGTGACCCAAACCTAACACTCCATGCCATGATGACTAAAGTAGGATAGACTCTTTAAAGCAGGATGGTGACTGTCACCCCTACACACCCGCTCTCACCAGTGACTGTCACCCTACACACCCGCTCTCACCAGTGACTGTCACCCCTACACACCCGCTCTCTCCAGTGACTGTCACCCCTACACACCCGCTCTCACCTGTGACTGTCACCCACACAGGTGACTCTACAAGGCCACTTTGATATGTTTGTATATATATATATATATATATATATATATATATATATATATATATATATATATATATATATATATATTAATATATATATATATAATATATATATATATATAATCTTATCTATATGTTGGTCTTCATATATCTTATCTATATAAATGAAAATATTTGTTTGTGCATGACTGCTAATCTCCGAAAGTTCTTCACCGATTGCTTTGACATTTTCGCACAATGTTCCATTTGCATCCGAACAGGTTTTTATATACATACTATATAGCTGTCACGTCTAGGACGGGAAAAACATGCTTTTTCTGAAAAATCTTTGAAACCTCTTCACTGATTGCTTTGAAATTTTGACACAACATTGCATTTGAATAGGTGCACCTTTTTTATACACCTACCATATAGATGTGACAGGTATATATATATACTATACCCTACTATATAGGGTAGATGTTACCCTGTGACAGGTGAAAACATGCGTTTTTGAGAAACAGCGCCATCTGTTGCACATAATAGCAACATGCACGCTATACTAAATATGTCACGAATTCAATTTCAGTGTTTCCGATTGCATTGATGAATTTTATTTTCATAGATTTCGATTTTTTTTAATTATTGTGACATTGTGTTGTTTACCATACCGTTCATTTCGTAAGTATAAGTATAGATGCCACACCTGTGACAGGTAAAACTATGCTTTTTCTTTAAAAACAGCGACATCTGTTGCCTGTAAGAGCAACACACACATGCTATACTAGATATGTTACAACTCCATTTCAATGTTTCTAATTGCATTGATAAATTAAATTTTCATAGATTTTGATTATTTTTATTTAATTATTTTGTGTGAATTGCGTTGGAATTGAGCTATGTTGTTTACCCAACCCGTCCTGGCAAATTCCTATAGTCAATATTGACTTATTAAATACGTGCATAGGTGACATACTAAACATAATAGCTTACCTTGAAAAGCTTCATAGAAAACACCGACCTTACCTAACCTTGTTAGTATGTTAAGATAAGCATCTTATTGCTTCGTAATTACAATTGTTAGTTAACCTATTATAGGTATTGGTTAAGTATTAATTGTAATTACGAAGCAATAAGATGCTATCTTAACATACTAAGAAGGTTAGGTAAGGTCGGTGTTTTCTATGAAGCTTTTCAAGGTAAACTATTATGTTTAGTATGTCACCTATGCACGTATTTTAATAAGTCAATATTGACTATACGAATTTGCGAGGACGGGTTGTGTTTACCATACAGTTCATTTCGTGAGTATTGATAATTTTTTATATTTTTTCAGAAATTTCATTTTTTTAACTGTTTTTCTTATATTTCAGAGATGGGAACATCAGACCATTTGGGAAGGCATCGGACGAGGGAGTTGGGGAATGGAGGGGAGGATGAGGGGACGGAAGTGAGAGATGGTGGGGAGGATGAGGGGACAAGGGAGGGGGGAATGGTGGGGAGGACTGGGAGACGGGGAAAGGTTGCTGTGGCTCAACAATGCATGTGCGTTACTGAGCCACAGCAACCTTTCCCAGTCTCCCAGTCCTCCCCACCATTCCCCCCTCCCCTGTCCTATCGTCCTCCCCCACCATTCCCCACTCCCTCATCCGATGCCTTCCCAAATGGTCTGATGTTCCCATCAGAAAATTGGGAACAACAAATGATCTGATGTTCCCATCTCTGAAATATAAGAAAAAGTTATAAAATGAAAAGAAACGGAAAAAAAATGCAAAAATAAAAATAAACCATTCTCATAAAATTAACTGTATGGTAAACAACACAGCTCAATTCAAATGCAATATCACTCGATATAATTAAATCAAAATGAAAATAAATCAAAATCTATGAAAATTTAATTTATCAATACAATTAGAAACAGTGAAATGGTATTGTAACATATTTATTATAGCATGTGTGTTGCTCTTACATACAACAGATGGCGCTGTTTTAAAAGAAAAAGCATAGTTTTACCTATCTCAGGTGTGGCATCTATACTTATACTTACGAAATGAACGGCATGGTAAACAACACAGCTCAATTCCAACACAATGTCACACAAAATATTTAAATCAAAATGAACATAAATCAAAATCTATGGAAATTCAATTTGTCAATGCAATCAGAAATATTGAAATGGAATCTTAACATGTTTTGCATTGCAAGTGTTGCTATTATGTGCAACAGACGGCGCTGTTTTTTAAAAAAAGCATGTTTTTACCTGTCACAGGTGTGGAATCTATATAGTATGTATATAAATCATGCAGGTATTCTAATGGAACGTAGTTTCAAAATTTCAAAGCAATGGGTGAAGAACTTTCGGAGATTACAGCGAGTGTTACTCTTACGTCAAACAGATGGCACTGTTTAAAAAAAAGCATGTTTTTTCCTGTTTAAGGTGAGGCATGTATATAGTAAGTATAGAAAAAACACGTGCCTATTCGAATGCAACGTTGTGTCAAAATTCCAAAGAAATCTGTAAAGAAGTTTCGAAGATTTCCCTCACATGAAATATACATGAAAAAACTGTTTTTCTAAAAAAGCATTTTTCCCATCCTAGACGTGACAGCTATATAGAATGCATATAAAAAACCTGTTCGGATGCGAATGGAACGTGTGTGAAAATTTCAAAGCAATTGAAGAACTTTCGGAGATTAGCGATTTTGAACAAAGGAATAATATATATATATATATATATATATATATATATGACAATGTCAGACCACGGAGGAAAAATGAAACAGGAATTTCCTTAAGTACTTTCGTATATTAAACACTCATCTTCACTCCTTCTGAAGATGTATTAATATACGAAAGTACTTAAGGAAATTCCTGTTTCAGTTCCTCCGTGGTCTGACATTGTCACATTTTAAATCACGTGTTTAATTTCGTGATATACGCACATATATATTATATATATATATATATATATATATATAGATATAATATATATAGATATATATATATATATATAGAAACTTTTAGACAACAACACCCACCAGGAGACTCGAACCCTGGCCACCACAATGGCAGGTACGCTCTATACCCACTGCACTCCACTCGGAGCCCTAAAGAGGTGGGAATTCTGGAGTATTTAACTCCCAGACAACCCATCCTCTGTCTGATGCGTTAAATTCTGGGAGTTAAATACTCCAGAATTCCCACCTCTTTAGGGCTCTGAGTGTAGTGCAGTGGGTATAAGAGCGTACCTGCCATTGAGGTGGCCAGGGTTGGTGGGTGTTGTTGTCTAAAAGTTTCTATACTTTCTGACTTGCGTATATATAATAATATATATATATATATATAATATATATATATATATATATATATATATATATATATATATATATATATATATATATATATATATATAATGTCATACCTAGTAGCCAGAATGCACTTCTCAGCCTACTATGCAAGGCCCGATTTGCCTAATAAGCCAAGTTTTTCATGAATTAATGTTTTTTCGACTATCTAACCTAACCTAACTTTTTCGGCTACCTAACGTAACCTAACCTATAAAGATAGGTTAGGTTAGGTTAGGTAGGGTTGGCTAGGTTCGGTCATATATCTACGTTAATTTTAACTACAATAAAATAAAATTGACCTCATACATAATAAAATGGGTAGGTTTATCATTTCATAAGAAAAAAATTAGAGAAATATATTAATTCAGGAAAACTTGGCTTATTAGGCAAATCGGGCCTTGCATAGTAGGCTGAGAAGTGCGTTCTGGCTACTAGGTACGACATATATATAATTAAATATGACCGAAAAAGTAAGATTAATAATTCTAACACGAATTTTCTCTATTTCTTATGTTTCTTTTCACTGTCGGTAGTAATTGAAAAATCAGTTCTCCAAAATTCATTTTTATATCTAGCCTGACGCGACGCTAGAACGCGTTTTCGTAATAACTTATTACATTTTCAAAAACTTTAGGTTACACACACACAATTAACAGAGTTTAATTAAATAGTTTAAACAGCTTTCATTTTATACCTGCATTTCGGTGAGGTGATATGTTACAATAGTTTTGGATGAGGTGAAAACAAACTTTCAACACAAGCCAGAACACGAAATAATGGGGTATAAGCTAAAGGGAAGAAAGGAAGTAACTGCAGAGGGCCTATTGGCCCATATTTGTTGATGCTTCTATATTGGAGCAGAGTCTTGAAGTGGGTAAAATATAATTGTGCATTAATTGGCTGTTGATTGATGGTGTTGACTTCTTAATGTGTAGTGCCTCGCAGATATCAAGCCGCCTGCTATCGCTGTATCTATCGATGATTTCCGTGTTTTTTGTTAAGACTTCTCTGGTGATGGTCTGGTTTTGGGAAGAGATTATATGTTCCTTGATAGAGCCCTGTTGCTTATGCATCGTTAATCGCCTGGAAAGAGATGTTGTTGTCTTGCCTATATACTGAGTTCTTTGAGGCTTACAGTCCCCAAGTGGGCATTTGAAGGCATAGACGACATTGGTGTCTTTCAAAGCGTTCTGCTTTGTGTCTGGAGAGTTTCTCACGAGTAGGTTGGCAGTTTTCTTGGTTTTATAGTAAATCGTCAATTGTATCTTCTGATTTTTGTCTGTAGGGATAACGTTTCTATTAACAATATCTTTGTGGGGGTTTTCTTTTTTTTCTGTCACGACTGCAATGCGTACGTCGCCAATGTACATGTGGCAGACGCTTCACGAAGCTGTCGGAATTAGCAAAATAGAAAATACGAGAGCAACCGTACAGGGCCTGGGAGCAAGGTCGAGTTAGAGTCCTTGAGGGTCTCTTCTCAGACTAGCCTCACCTGGTCCTGCTCCACGTTGGTCGTTGGAATCTCCTCAATGATGTAACACTTTAAGGGACTCCTAGGGTCCTCATCAAATTTATAGTTTAGTGACTTACAGGCAACTCGGTGTTGAAGACACTTAGAGCTGAAGGCTTGAGTAATATTGGCAGTATTCAGAAGTGGTTCAACGGAAACACCGCATAAAGCTTAATAGTAGTTTATTTACTAACTTAACCACTAATACACAGGGTGCTTGATTTACTTTCGTTTGGCGTCAGCAAAGCTATGGTTGTATTAGCGAGACTCTTGACGTCTGGCTAATCGACTCGTATCCACTCGTGGAGAAACACCTAACTTAACACAGTTGACAGCCAATCATTAACACGGCAACCTAACTGCCGGTATGCAAAGGGATCACAAGAGTTCCAACCGGATACTCGGTAATGATGATATGCAATAAACACAATAATAATCACACAATAACTAAATGTGTGGTGTATGTGAAGCTCACATCCACAGACGAGTGAAATGCCGTGATACCACACAGATAAACACGCATTCACCGTCGATTCACCTATAACCTGCGACAGGTATAAGAAGGTGAGAACTGTGGTTGACCCCTCAGATCAACACAGACACAATAAACAATGACAAGATCTTGTACTTACAGATAAGGTACCTTTCCTTACGCACTCACTCAGACTCGTTTATACAAGCACTCGTAGGTGGCCTGATAGCTGGTTTCGCTCGTAGACACGGAGGGTACTCGCAATATCTTGAGATGATTTCGTGAGTAGGGCGTGCTGTATGCTTAACAGACAGACACACGCGCACACACTGGCACTGACGGTGCGTGAGGTGGTGACGTCACGTAGGAGCTAGGGCGGCGGCGGCTGGCGGCGGGCGCTCGAGGCGGCGGCTGGCAGCGGCTGGCGGCGGTACCATGCACTACACTGTACACTGTGGTACAGGTACACTGTGGTAATGTCACACACAGATTTCTTAGGCGTCGGCACTGCCTTAGTTCACTCTAGGTCACTCACGACGATCTTTGTCACCAGGGGTTACCTGATACCAGTCTGTTTCGCTCTGGAGATTTGTCACTTTAGGCTTCTAAACAATATATTCCCACTCGTGATTCTGGCGAGTGTGTGGTATATCGCAAAGACGCTGAGTTAACTTGACGGTGAGGGATAGACGGTGATCAGTCTATTGGCCGGTAGAACAGAACACGTCCTCTGGGTATGGTCGCTCTCACGTGAATGAGTTTGCAAGGGTGCCGGGCATCTCGTGGCACACAACACAAAAGAAGTTACAATTTGACCAATAGCATTGCAGCAAATGAGCGGGAACCAATCATATTAGCTCGTTCGATGAGCAGTAGCAGGAGTGACGTCATGAACACGTCATAGCTGTTATTCTCCATGCGCCGGTTGAGGTTGACCCCAGAGGTCAGACGCTGCTGGCGCCTTCCCCTCTCACACTCTCCTCCAGGCCATGTACTCACTGACCCTATGGTGGCAAGTATGCTTAGCTCCCTGTATCTACTTCCTGCCTAGACATACGGCGGCCTACGTATTTTAACAGTGTTCCTGGTTAAGTGGGCATTCTGGAGATACCCAACATGCCAGAAAACTATCCAGGATTAAGGGAGATAGGCTTTGTGCACGAAGATCTGTGCACTGCAATGCCATTCAAGTCAGCTGTGGGAGCATCTTGGGAGACATACTCCCACAATCTTTCAGGACCCTTTCCTCCGTTTTATAAGCTGTGGAAAAGAAATTTCGGTAAAATAGTCTAATAGGGGGTACAGGTGTTGTTAGTTCTCTTCAGAGGTTGCATGGTGTTTCACCTTCTTATGATGTCTTCAACGAAACCATTGAAGTTTTTTTTTTTTTTTTTTGCGGGGATATCCCTGCATGGGCCCTAAGCCTCTGGCTGGCCCACTAAGTGTTGCTTGATTCCGTTTTACTTGGGCGGAGTATGAGTATTTATTACTCGTATGGTCGCTTCAGTAAGATGTTGCCATATGTGTTTAACAACGTCTTCTGCTCTGTTGAATCGAAGTTGAAATCATAATGGGTTTGTAACTGTGCACTGTGTTAGATAATGTTCCAGAGGTCTGTCGGGCATTTCTCCACAGTGTTGACATTTCCTCTCATCTTCCGGAACCTGTAAGCCGATTTCCCATACACATGGGTATCCAAGCCTGATGCGATGTAAGTGTACTTCTGTTGCTCTACTGCTCCCCTTCATTAACATAAGCGGTTCGTAGTTGGTTGAATTCCTGTACCAACCCGCAGATCGAGATGTTGCAACAGCTGAGTTGTGGTCACTGTACAACTTTTGCATTCCTCTGTTTCGAATTACTTTCTTAATCTGTGACAGACTCTGTGGTATGCAAATGTCTACAGTTCTCTTAGTTGCAAGTTTTGAGGTTCGTCTGCAATGTCATTTCCTATGATTCCCACATGACTCGGCACCCAGTTGAGAAGGACCCGCCGGCCTTGTCGTTTGAGTGTTTGCATTAATGACATGACATTTGTGATCAGATGGATGTTATCACATATGCGTTCTTGTTGCAAGGTTTCAATGGCGGTTCTCGAATCTGTATGTATGATAACATGTTGTCGGTGTTGAGCAAGAGCATGTTCCAAAGCCTTTTGAATGGCTAGCATCTCTGTTTGTAAAGTCGAACACCCATTTGAGAGCCTCCAACTATGTACAGGTTTCCTGCTTTAACTGCAGCTCCGGTTTCTTGTCGCTGCTGGTCTACTGATCCATCTGTGAAGTAAGTGAAGCTGTCGGATGCCATGTTTGCTTCTATATGCATCTGTGCAATGTTACGTAGCAGAAGAGGATTTGTCTGGTTCTTTTTCCCTACAATAACCATAATCTTAGTCTGCTGGCGGAGATTCCCAGGGGCTTGCATAACAAAGTCTGCATGTATTTGTCGACACCCTTCTCAGTGACTGTGTTTGTTATATCGAATGTATTGATGGTGTTTATCGCACAATGGGTCCACCTGTTGCTATTGGAGGCTCTTCTGTTCCAGAGTTAGTGCTCCAGTGATTATATCTTAAGTGAACTGATTCTAGGTCTAGTCAATATCTTGGTGAGCATGCATGCACGATCCCTTTTACCCTTATTTCAAGCGACGTTAGCTTGGTTTCCAGTCTTAGGTTCAGTATTTTAGTCCATCTGGGAGCTCCTGTTATGATTCGCAATGCATCGTTTTGAAGAACCTCAACGTTTGCCCACTCGCCAGGAGAAAGAGTGAGTAAGGCAGGCGCTGCATAATCAATTAGGAACGAACGAACGAACCCATGGAGAAGCCGTTGTTGACTAGGACCTACCTTACCCTACAGAGTTCTTCATCGACTTGCTTCCATCCTGAAGCTGTGGCTGAAGCACGGTCGACATAAAAACGTTAACACTGCTTTGTACCTGTCTGGGCAGCCATTGTTGGCATTGAGGCCCATCCTATGTTTGTTTCCTTAGTGTAGACTGCAGTGTTGGAAACCTCCGCTCCTTTCCATGACTGTTACCGCTAGAAAGGGTAGTTCCATCCTTCTCCATCTCGTAAGTGAAAGCGCAACACGAATTCTGCTCAAATGCATACTTCAAGCTACAACCAATGG
>WNGS01063713.1:0-12145 GCA_020271785.1 Procambarus virginalis | reverse complement strand
CTGATCTAGCTCCCTGCTGCTCCCCATCTGGTAATATAGGGCGTGTGAAGCACCAGTCTTTCTTGTTCTTCTTCTCTCTGCATCTGTGTCTCTCTCTTCCCTCTGTGTACAACTTTCTCTCTCTGCCTTTGATCCTTCCATCATCTACAGTACGGTACGTTTGATGAGATTAAGCTGCAGCTCTGACTCCTCTGTGTGTGTTTGGGTGTGTGTGTGTGTGGTGTGGTGTGTGTGTGGTTGGGTAGTGTGTGTGCTGGTGTGTATGTGTGTATTCATCCTAGTTGTGTTTGCGGGGGTGAAGCCGCCTCTTTCGGCCCGCCTCTCAACTGTCAATCAACTGTTTGACAACTACTTTTTTTCCACATCATCACACATCCCACAGACACCCAAGAAGCAGCCCGTAGCAGCTGACTAAACTCCCAGGTACCTATTTACTGCTAGGTAACAGGGGCATTCAGGGTGCAAGGAACTTTGCCACTTTGTTTCTGCCTCTTGCGGGAATCGGAACCCGCGCCACAGGAATACGAGTCCTGCGCGCTATCCACCAGGCTACGATGGCCCCCAATAGGTAATGTGACTGTGTGTGTGTTGTGTGTTGTGTTTTGTTTGTAGTTTTTTACTTTGTATTTACATTTGTATTTACTATTTTGTATCTGCAGAATCGAGCTATTAAGCGCTTTGACCGCTTGTCAAACCATTTTATTTGCTGTCTATTATGGTTTAAAAACTGTTCAAGTTTAGGTGAACTAGTGGCATCAGGGTGAAATATCTCTGCATTTCTTTAAGATGGGCCAGAGTTTTCTTAAAAAATGGGCTATTAGATACTAAGCTCCTGTAGCGATCAGTAATTTTATACGCTTCTATAGTGTCCCCTATGGTTCATCCTTCTAAAACGTGGTGACATGTTCAAAAGTCAAATACAATATTTACTCTGTATTATCCATTTTAAATTTATGCTATAATCTCCGTAGGTTGTTCGCCGCGCAGTGTACACACTTAACCGACCATCATGAACGCCTTTGTTCTGGATTCGGTCCTGGCCAGTGAGGTTTGACCCCTCCAAAAAAAGAGTTAGAGTTCAAGTACGTTTATTGAGACCAATAACATAAATCTTCAACGGGAGAGTTGAGTTGCTTAAGCTATTTCTACCCTCAAAAAGTTATAACCAGAGCAATTACAATTTTCCTGTTAACATTGAACTTATTGACGAAAGTTTCTAAAATATTTTTATTTTTCATAATTTTAATATTTATTTCTACATGTAACTCGGAGCTTCTGACTTCGGAAAAATCTTTAAGGAAACAACAAGTTGTCAGAGGAGGAAGTGGAAGCTATTGTAAGTTGATGGGTGGATGAGGTGACGCTGATATCTGCATGGATGGGAGAGAACACACCCAATATATGTAGATAGATAAAAAGATAGACATAGAGTGAAAACATTCCCGAGTCGTAGTGACTTGGAAATATCTATCGACCTGAGAGCGAGGCGGGAGTTCAATTCACAAGCACCAATAATCGATTACAAGATCAATACACTCCACGTCAACCCACGATGAATGATCGCAAGTCACGCACGTCCCATGCTAGTAGCTTGACCAATATTATATGTAAATTGTAATCGATGGAATTGTGACGCCTTAGAGATGAGAGAGAGGAAAGAGACGAGAGAGAGAGAGAAGAGAGGGAAAAGAGAGGAGAGAGTAGAGACAGAGAGGAGAGAGATGAGAGAGAGAGGAGGATTGAGAGAGAGAGAGAGCGAATGAGAGAAGAGAAGTGCTTCAACCACCCCCCGAGAGAGAGATTGAACCCCCAGAGAGAGAGAGAGACCGATGCTTTGATTTTCTAGAAGGCATTTGGGCTTAATTTAATGAACACAAAAACAAACTTTTGGGGGTAAGAGTACTAATATATGTTTGTACATAGTTGCTAATAAGTACCGGATGTATCTTAGCACGGTATTCACCTTTTGGCAGGAATACTTTTAACCTAACTGCCTAAATTATGGTACCAAAACCACTCATCAAGCTTACGTGTCCATTTACTTAGCCTATACATATTGTCTCCATCATGGATGCTTAATTGGTCTATATTTACCAAACACTTACGAGTGGACAGACGCTGCGTAGGCGTTCCAAACCCAAGGTTATTTCTATTATTATTAACAACCTCGTAGTGATTGTATCTCGCAAAAACTGTTGTAACTACCAAATCAGCCTGACTGAGGAAAGATGTACTGATTTCGTATACAGGATTGTCGATGAATCCTGCCCAAGGGTAAGTTGTGTGAACACTTTGAACACCGCAATTTCAGTCACCCTTCACTATTGGTGAACCGAATCATTCTACTTCTTTCTATCATTCATTATCTACCCCCCATAACTATAATTTCTTACCCTACTCTAATCCTAGATTGAACCATTAACCCCGGCGGGGGCGGTTATATATATATATATATATATATATATATATATATTATATATATATATATATATGCAAAACAAGCCTGAATGGTCCCCAGGACTAGATACAACTGAAAACTCACACCCCAGAATGACTCGAACCATACTCCCAGGAGCAACGCAAATGGTATGTACAGGGATGCCTTAAACCACTTGACCATCACGACCGGACATAAGGAAGTGATAGCCTGAGCTATATGAACCACTTCCCCGCCGGTCACCTGGATGGTTATCTTGGGCATAGCATTATCAAATCACCTCATTTTTTTTGGGGCAACACGTGAGGGAACACAAATCCTCTAGTCCTGGGCCATTCAGGCTTTTTTGCATTTGTGTTCCTCACGTGTTGCCCACAAAAAATGAGGTGGTGTTTGATAAATGCTATGCCCAGATAACCATCCAGGTGCCGGCGGGGAAGTGGTTCATATAGCTCAGGCTATCACTTCCTTATGTCCGGTCGTGATGGTCAAGTGGTTTAAGGCATCCCTGTACATACAGTTGCGTTGCTCCTGGGAGTATGGGTTCGAGTCACTTTGGGGTGTGAGTTTTCAGTTGTATCTAGTCCTGGGACCATTCAGGCTTGTTTGCATTTGTGTTCCTCACGTGTTGCCCCAAAAAAATGAGGTGATTTGATAAAATGCTATGCCCAAGATAACCACCAGGTGCCGGCGGGGAAGTGGTTCATATAGCTCAGGCTATCACTTCCTTATGTCCGGTCGTGATGGTCAAGTGGTTTAAGGCATCCCTGTAACATACCAGTTGCGTTGCTCCTGGGAGTATGGGTTCGAGTCACTTCTGGGGTGTGAGTTTTTCAGTGTATCTAGTCCTGGGGACCATTCAGGCTTGTTTGCATTTGTGTTCCTCACGTGTTGGCCCAAAAAAATGAGGTGATTTGATAAAATGCTATGCCAAGATAACCATCCAGGTGCCGGCGGGGAAGTGGTTCATATAGCTCGGCTATCACTTCCTTATGTCCGGTCGTGATGGTCAAGTGGTTTAAGGCATCCCTGTACATACCAGTTGCGTTGCTCCTGGGAGTATGGGTTCGAGTCACTTCTGGGGTGTGAGTTTTCAGTTGTATCTAGTCCTGGGACCATTCAGGCTTGTTTGCATTTGTGTTCCTCACGTGTTGCCCCAAAAAATGAGGTGATTTGATAAAATGCTATGCCCAGATAACATCCAGGTGCCGGCGGGGAAGTGGTTCATATAGCTCGGCTATCACTTCCTTATGTCCGGTCGTGATGGTCAAGTGGTTTAAGGCATCCCTGTACATACCAGTTGCGTTGCTCCTGGGAGTATGGGTTCGAGTCACTTCTGGGGTGTGAGTTTTCAGTTGTATCTAGTCCTGGGGACCATTCAGGCTTGTTTGCATTTGTGTTCCTCACGTGTTGCCCCAAAAAATGAGGTGATTTGATAAAATGCTATGCCAAGATAACCATCCAGGTGCCGGCGGGGAAGTGGTTCATATAGCTCGGCTATCACTTCCTTATGTCCGGTCGTGATGGTCAAGTGGTTTAAGGATCCCTGTACATACAGTTGCGTTGCTCCTGGGAGTATGGGTTCGAGTCACTTCTGGTGTGAGTTTTCAGTATATATATATATATTATATTATATATATATATATATATATATATATATATATATATATCATATAATTTAGACCACAAGCTCATGTTATTCACGCTAATTCACGATTTTGATTAATGTCCACAGCGTCTACTTAATCATATATCCGCAATACAGTGGTTTGTGGTCTGTGAGTGTACAGTGTACAGCAATGTATAGTGTACAGTGGACAGCAATGTATAGTGTACAGCAACACCGAAGAACTGAGAATGTTACGTTTTGTAATTATATGACTGAGATGGGGATAGATGAACTTATATCTACCTCTTTATCTGTACTCTATCACTCATTGAAGAATAGGGTTGCATCTAGTGGCCACCTAAGTTCATTAATATAACAAACTTACAAACTAAACAAACAAAATTAGACAATCGGTAAAATCGTAAACTTAAAACAAATCAAGAAATCTAAAGTCATTTTAGAGGCTAGCAGCTATCTAATAGTATAATTTGATGTATTAATAACAAACGTTGTAGCACATGTAACATATAAAGAGTGTGGTACTTTGTCTTCAAATTAGTCATTCTCTCTTCAACATAACCATAACCTGACCAAACCCTGTGGCAACCATAGTTATGTCAGGTTTGTATTTCTTGAATATAATTCCATGTCTGATTCAAGTGGCGAGCCAGTGCTCATACTAAGGAGAATAATGTCAAAGCTACTATGTTTCCATGCATGAATTAGCTGCATGAAGATAATTCCCCAATAATAACAGTTACACAAAATTTTGACCTTTATATATATATATATATATATAATATATATATATATTATATATTATATATATAATATATATATATAATTATATAATATATATATAGATATATATTTATATATTTGTATTAGATATTTTGGTAGCAGTCTTTCCTGTAGACATATGTTATTAAATATGACCGAAAAAGTAGATTAATAATTCTAACACGAATTTCTCAATTTCCTTATGTTTGTTTTTACTGATGACGGTAAATGAAAAATCAATTCTCCAAAATTCATTCTTTATTTCTTAGTCTGACGCGACACTTGAGCGCGTTTCGTAAAACTTATTACATTTTCAAAGACTTTAGTTACACACACTGAACAGAGTTTAAACAGCTTTTTTTTTTTTTTTTTTTTTTTTTTTTTTTTTATATATATATATTTGTTTAAACCTCAATTTTTAACTCAGTCACTGGGGTATATCCAAACAGAATCAACCAATTAAAATAATATTAAACAATCATAGGTAATTGTTCTTGCTAATTTTATGGTAGGATTTTTTAATATATATAATACTAGTGAAATTATAGTTTCATCATTGTTCCTGCAGCCTGTTCTCTCGATTTATGAATGAAAAAACACTACAAGGATGATTCACGGTGCCAATAAATTCACTCTCCATGGCATAATTAAACAATAGAATCACTATGTTACATTTTCCATTAACATTCCTAGCATGAGTATAGCAGGTATGTGCTTTATAATAAATTCAGATCCATAGGTGATAAAACGATGCCGGTACGACTCATCAAATGCTATAACTTGCTCATCTTAACACAAATATTGAAGTACAGTTCTTATCATACATAATACGTGACTGTCTAACCTTTGTCACTACTGGTCACGGGATGTTATGGTGTGCATGATGATTATTAATTGTAATCAATGAAGTAAATTGAGGTACGACATGTTGGGCTGCTTCCCCGTCAACCTCACGTGAGGTTGAGTCACCTGCGCGGCTCCAGCCACAGAGCTACCTTCCCTGCGCAAGTTGTCGACACAAAACGTTTTACGGTGATAATCACCCGCCGGGCACAAGACCAAGATGACATCATCTGTTATTATTGTTTGAGATTCAGCTACTCTGAACAAAAAGTTGCAAGTAGCACAGGCTATGGTGAGCCCGTAGTGGACTTACCTGGCACAGGAGCGGGCTGTTACTTAATTATATCATCCTTGTACAGAAAATAAGAACTTATTTTATTTTGACTGGGAATTAAATACTTCATTATGATGAGATCAGTGCTATGTCACTGTCAAAAAAGAGTAATTCATTGTGTATTCAACGGGACATGCGTGTGTATGTATGGAGGCAGGCGGCATGCAGGGCCCAGCAACATACATATACACAACCTACGTTACTAGAGTGTTATGATGCAACAATGTTACTTACATTCATAGTAATAAATATTACCGTTAAATGTAATAACTAAATTTATTAATCATAAAGTTTGTCCGAGACGCTGCGCCCTGTTATATAGCTTTTTAACAATGATAATAATTACAATAATAATTATAATAATAAACAATAATAATAATTCATTTTGTCGGGGAAAGGATGCCTTTGTATATACTTTAGACTTATCGAGATTCCCCCCCCCCCCCCCGGGAGCCGGTCGGCCGAGCGGACAGCACGCTGGACTTGTGATCCTGTGGTCCTGGTTCGATCCCAGGCGCCGGCGAGAAACAATGGGCAGAGTTTCTTAAACCCTATGCCCCTGTTACCTAGCAGTAAAATAGGTACCTTGGTGTTAGCTGTCACGGGCTGCTTCCTGGGGGTGGAGGCCTGGTCGAGGACCGGGCCGCGGGGACACTAAAGCCCCGAAATCATCTCAAGATAACCCCCCCCCCCAGGTCATACTACTCACCCTCCCCAGGATGATGTTTTAGATTTAGCTACCCAGAACGAAATGTCCATGTAGCACGGGCTATGGTGAGCCCGTAATTGAGTTAGATTATTTGCGATAATCTTGTTACTGTGATATTGGGTCCAAGTTTTAAATTGCGGTGGGGTTTCCTCCTTTTCTCCGTTTCTTTTCAGCTTGTGTTTTAGCGCACTGGTTTTAGTCTTGTTTTAATAACATTATCTTGGTGGCGGATATAGATTCACAGTGGTCACGAGTGTGTCCCATTCTTCAACTGCTTTTCTAACCATTGTAGTCGCTGTAGATTTTGCATCTAATGCAGCTGCTCATGTTGATTGTTGAGTTTGATGCGCAGGGCTTCAGTTGCTTCACATTCCAGCATCCACAGGATGCAACCCACAACAGTTGATTTACTCTTGGGTACCTATTTACTGTTGGGGGGGAAGGAACGTGCCCAACCATTTTTATCCCGACCGGGTATCGAACCCTGGACTCCCAGATGTAGTACTACGAGACAAAATAAATAATATGGAATTTTGTACCACAAATATGTTTTGTATAAATAAATATATTAGTATTAGTTTAAGTTATGCCCAAAATAATGTGCGTATAAGTGGCTTTATATAATATACAATTTACGTGCTTACCAGCCAAAATTAATGAAGCATTTATGCAATTACTTACGAAATCAGTACATCTTTCTTAATCATGGCGGTTTTATTTACATTTATTAAGCAGTTTATGAGCTCCGCAGCCCAACGAGGTTGTTTATAACAGTAACCCCTAGGAGTGGGAAGTTTTGAAGCTCGTAAATGTTATAGTATGTGAGACTGGCTCATCGTCGTCCAGTGGACCTCAACTCCCTCTACTGGCAACCCATCCTCGACTCAAGTCCATTACATTCAGCGGTCGACCCCACAGACGCATTCATAAATTTTAACATGCTGTTCATTCAAAACGGGAATATTCTCATGTATAAATTATTATAATAATATATTAGCATATTGTGCATATATAGGCATAGGATAGGTTAGGTCAGGTGTCTAGGTTCTGTTGGCGATTATTTGTATTTGTAGTACGTGGGTGAAGCATTTATAGCGTTGTGGTTCGAACAAAATTCGTCAGTGAAGCACTTGTTCCGGATATGTTCGAACGTCAGCAGTTGTGAGTCGTGTGTAAACCGCTTTTCATTCATAAACAGGGGGTTTGGCGGGTGCATGGAATCACTTTTGATCTTTGTTTGGAGGACGGGCTGCTACTGGCACGCGACCAACAACGGGACCTTGATTGACTGATGATTGATGAAGATTAAGCCACCCAAAAGGTGGCACGGGCACGAATAGCCCGTAAGTGTTGGCTGTTTGGAGCCATTACCAGTATCATTAGCTGATATTGGAGATTTGTGGAGGTGTGTCTGCACCTACGGAGAGGTCGTGATCTCTGATCGCAACGGGACCATCCGACTGTGAGAACCTTGAGATCACCTATACCGAGACCGACGACAAGAGAAGTCCCTGCTATGCCGTCACGTTTATCCTCAGAGGTTCAGGGGTAACCCCAGCACCAGAACACTGGCACAAAGATGTATCTGGACCATCGCCAACAAGAACTCCAACAAATACCCGCAGCCAATGTTCGTCCACGCCTCCGCCATGCACGCCTTCGTGGACCTCTCCATCCTGCAAAAGGAGCACTACGACCCAGACTTCAACAAAAGATTCCCCGATCGACAACACGAATTCCACGACGAAAATGAAGAACCGGAAGGACCCAAACTGCCACAGTTACAGTGCACATTAATGAAGCGTCGCCTCCAGCATATTCACCGACCATCGCAACCCATGCACAAGAATGACAAAACGTGTACCACCTCAAACAGGAAGACGCCTTCTCCAAGCTAGACGCAGCACCTCGCCTACACCACCATGAAAGCCAATCTCCACTCCGAGATCTATATTTGATGCCAACCCATGGTCTGTACGGTCACCGAACGTCCAGGCCTTCTCGTTCACCATCCAAATCCTCCTCAAGAATTTCAACTCCTCATCCTTCTTCCTCCCCCATACTTTTCCAAGCCCTTTGGACATCGAAGTTAAGTATGTGAGACTGCACATACCATAGCCCGACCAATCTATCTACTGGCAACCCCCAACGGTGCTTTACCTGACTGACCAAGTGACGTGTGCATGCTGCGCGCGTGAGTGGTCACCTGAAGAATGTGTTGTGTTGGAGGTGTATGACGGAGGGAGGGTTGTCCACGTGGCCCAGGGCCCATCCGCCCAACATGACTCAACCTTCGTCTCTCTTTTCTCTCTCCTTCTTTCTTTTTACCTTTCTCTCCTGCTATTTATGTCCAGCACTCGATCTGTAAAATCACTCCTCTGAAGATGTATTAATATACGAAAGTACTTAGGAAATTCCTGTTTCTTTTTCCTCCGTGGCTGACTGTCATATATATATATATATATATATATATATATATGTGGTGTGTGTGGTTTGTGTAAATCACGAAAATTAACACGTGATGAAAAAAACGTGGTCAGACCACGAAGGAAGAACTGAAACAGGAATTTCCTTAAGTTATTTTCGTATTTTATAATACATCTTCGGACATCTTCAGAAGGAATACATCTTCATTCCTTCTGAAGATGTATTATTACATTCGAAAGTACTTAAGGAAATTCCTGTTTCAATTCTACATTGTGGTCTGACACTGTCATTTATATATATATAATATATATATATTATTATGTATATATAATATATATATATATATATATATATAAAAAGTTTGTGAGGGTACCACCTTGGTGCCAATGTGGGGACCCATAGCCTCGGAGAAGAAAATAAAACGTATTCAGAGGAGACCTTGTGGGTTCTCACTGAACACTAATATTTTCTTCTCCTACCAACCCCAGTCTTTTGTATGTACACATATATATTTGCTTTATTTGAACTGTGTTACAAAAAAGGAGTTACATATAGGTTACAAAGATGGTTATCATAGGTTGTCGAGTTCCTCCAGCTCCTCAGATGGCGGGCAGGAACCCTGGATGCAGTGCGCATTTCCCCTCTGTATCGCCACGCTGAGGCGCTGGAAAAGAAAGCTGGCAGCTCTAGGGTCCCTTGGGTGTTTCAATGAGCCTAGAACCCAGTTCCTTCAAAAAACGGGGAGCACTTTTACCCCAGGGCGCATATATATATATATATATAAGATATAATATATTATAGACATATATATATAGATATATATATATATATATATATATCTATATAGATATATATATATATATATATTTATATCCAACAAACTTAATTGTATATAAATAAATAAATAGGTATCCTCCAGTGTGTCTAACGAAAGGAAAGTTAATACTCAACACTGCACATAATGTGTCCAGGAACTGTGGAGGGAATACTCGACACTCCTGCCGAGGTGTTCGGCTTCCACATCACTATACAAGCAAGCTGGACGTGTCAGTGTTAATAATGAATCAAATGTAAAAGTGTCACCCCTGTTGCCGTGGATACTAATGTGTGTGTGTGTGTGTGTGTGTGTTTACTAATGTAGCTATGCTTGCGATGGTTCAGCTTCAGCTCTTTTTTTTCCAGCCTCTCGACATTCAATGTTGTATATACAATGTTGTGTATAGGTTTCTCAAACTCTGAGAGTCTTGTCATAGCTATATTTGAAGCTGTGTATGGCCCTATCTCATCCACATCACTCCCTGGCTCAGTCAATCTATTACTACTCTGGCACTATAATTTTGTTTTGTTTTTTATTATCCGTGTTAAATAGTTTATCCTAACCTTTTCTGACAATTACCCTGAGTATTTTGTATGTGGTGAACATGCATCCCCTCATTCTTCACTCGTCCAGTGATGCTAGGTTTAATTCCTTAATCTCTCATCATAACGTATGTTGTCTTTCTGTCTGATGAGTGCTATCGTGTATCTTGTATATCATGATCATGTCTTCACATCGAGTCAGATTAATGTATATATATATATAGCGATTAATGCAGAGAGAGAGAGAGAGAGAGAGAGAGAGAGATGACATAAGCATACACATAAAGCCTCAGACAGTGAGAGACACTGGGGGGACGTACTGGGCCAGAGGCTACAGTTCTAGGAAGGCAACGACCACCAGGACTCCGCCGCGCCCCATGAACGTGGTCTAGCCCCACGCTCCTGCCTCTAACCCACTCCACCACCCCCCACGGCATGGGTGCGGTACGTATGGGGTGCATAATTAAGAAAAAAAATTGAAACTGCTCGGCCTCACTCCCTCTTCCTCCACCAACAAGCTTTTAGTCTACGAGGAAAATTAAGCAACACTCACAACTTATCGAAACTTACACCAGTGCCACCCATCATCTACAGGGCCCCGACTGGAACACGACGTTGGCACTTTCTCAAAGGTACCCGTTATTATTTATTTATATACAAGAAGGTACATTAGGTTGTGAGGATACATAGCCTGGTATTTACAATCTTGTAAAGCCACTAGTACGCACAGCGTTTCGTTTATTCCTGAGAATGTCAACCCGCTAAATATTAAACTGATTTACGGCTTCGGTGAATAGGCATCTGTTTTGTGTCCTAGCTTGTGGCTTGTTGAGTTCTTGCCCCTTCCCCTCCTTACATTTGACCCCGTTACAGCGCCTTAATATCTCTGTTCGGGTATTTTAAAGGTCTCGATAAATCAGCGCTGACAAATTTGGCTTATAGTGTTATTGGTGCTGAAGCCCTCTACCGATCCTGGTGTGACAGTTGACAATTCTGCGATGAGTTTTTTTTCAGCTGGATAAAATTACTTTTCCTTGACGTCAAAAGGATATTTGGACTATTCCTGAGATCTGGTTGACTTCATTTACCTCGGCCCCACTTAGTGAGCAACTTTCAATGAATGGGGGATCCTAGGTCCTTTTCTTCACCAATCAATAAGGCGCCGACGGCTGAATGGACAGCGCTTCGGATTCGTAGTGCTGAAGTTCCAGGTTCGATCCCCGGTGGAGGCGGAGACAAATGGTCAAACTGTTCACCCTGATGCCCCTGTTACCTAGTAGTAAATAGGTACCTGGGAGTTAGACAGCTGCTACAGGCTGCTTCCTGGGGGCAGGGGGGTGTAACAAAAAGGAGGCCTGGTCGAGGACCGGGCCGCGGGGACGCTATCCGAAATCATCTCAAGATAACCTCAAGATGGTGTATTGTTGATATGATACGATGTGCCATGCTATACCCTACATGCAAGGTCTTGCGTTTTCAATATAAAAGCCTTTGTCAGTCGTCCGACTATTTGTGGAATTTATGTAGATTATCTGAAAGGCCTCAGTATAGTTTTGCTTCCTGCTTTGCCATAAATTTATTGTACATTTTACAGATAGTATTGTCCATCTATACATATTATTATACATTTTACAGATAGTATTGTCC
>WNGS01063707.1:22974-34197 GCA_020271785.1 Procambarus virginalis | reverse complement strand
GGAGCCCTCTGGTGCTGGTTGGGCCCTCTGGTGCTGGTGGGGCCCCCTGGTGCTGGTGGGGCCCTCTGGTGCTGGTGGCCCCCTGGTGCTGGAGGGGCCCTCTGGTGCTGGAGGGGCCCTCTGGTGCTGGTGGGGCCCCTGGTGCTGGTGGGGCCCTCTGGTGCTGGAGGGGCCCTCTGGTGCTGGTGGGGCCCTCTGGTGCTGGTGGCCCCCTGGTGCTGGAGGGGCCCTCTGGTGCTGGTGGGGCCCTCTGGTGCTGGTGGGGCCCTCTGGTGCTGGTGGAGCCCTCTGGTGCTGGTGGAGCCCCCTGGTGCTGGTGGGGCCCTCTGGTGCTGGAGGGGCCCTCTGGTGCTGGTGGGGCCCTCTGGTGCTGGTGGGGCCCTCTGGTGCTGGTGGGGCCCTCTGGTGCTGGTGGAGCCCCCTGGTGCTGGTGGGGCCCTCTGGTGCTGGAGGGCCCTCTGGTGCTGGTGGGGCCCTCTGGTGCTGGTGGGGCCCTCTGGTGCTGGTGGCCCTCTGGTGCTGGTGGAGCCCTCTGTGCTGGTGGGGCCCTCTGGTGCTGGTGGAGCCCTCTGGTGCTGGTGGGGCCCTCTGGTGCTGGTGGCCCTCTGGTGCTGGTGGGGCCCTCTGGTGCTGGTGGGGCCCTCTGGTGCTGGTGGGGCCCTCTGGTGCTGGTGGGGCCCTCTGGTGCTGGTGGAGCCCTCTGGTGCTGGTGGGGCCCTCTGGTGCTGGTGGGGCCCTCTGGTGCTGGTGGGGCCCTCTGGTGCTGGTGGAGCCCCCTGGTGCTGGTGGGGCCCTCTGGTGCTGGTGGGGCCCCCTGGTGCTGGTGGGGCCCCTGGTGCTGGTGGGGCCCTCTGGTGCTGGTGGAGCCCTCTGGTGCTGGTGGAGCCCTCTGGTGCTGGTGGGGCCCTCTGGTGCTGGTGGGGCCCTCTGGTGCTGGTGGAGCCCTCTGGTGCTGGTGGAGCCCTCTGGTGCTGGTGGGGCCCTCTGGTGCTGGTGGAGCCCTCTGGTGCTGGTGGGCCCTCTGGTGATGGTGGGGCCCTCTGGTGCTAGTGGGGCCCTCTGGTGCTGGTGGGGCCCTCTGGTGCTGGTGGCCCTCTGGTGCTGGTGGGGCCCTCTGGTGCTGGTGGCCCTCTGGTGCTGGTGGAGCCCTCTGGTGCTGGTGGGGCCCTCTGGTGCTGGTGGAGCCCTCTGGTGCTGGTGGGGCCCTCTGGTGATGGTGGGGCCCTCTGGTGCTAGTGGGGCCCTCTGGTGCTGGAGGGGCCCTCTGGTGCTGGTGGGGCCCCCTGGTGCTGGTGGGGCCCTCTGGTGCTGGTGGGGCCCTCTGGTGCTGGTGGGGCCCTCTGGTGCTGGTGGAGCCCTCTGGTGCTGGTGGAGCCCTCTGGTGCTGGTGGGGCCCTCTGGTGCTGGTGGAGCCCTCTGGTGCTGGTGGAGCCCTCTGGTGCTGGTGGAGCCCTCTGGTGCTGGTGGGGCCCTCTGGTGCTGGTGGAGCCCTCTGGTGCTGGTGGGGCCCTCTGGTGCTGGTGGCCCTCTGGTGCTGGTGGAGCCCTCTGGTGCTGGTGGAGCCCTCTGGTGCTGGTGGGGCCCTCTGGTGCTGGTGGGGCCCTCTGGTGCTGGTGGAGCCCTCTGGTGCTGGTGGGGCCCTCTGGTGCTGGTGGCCCTCTGGTGCTGGTGGAGCCCTCTGGTGCTGGTGGGGCCCTCTGGTGCTGGTGGGGCCCTCTGGTGCTGGTGGGGCCCTGGTGCTGGTGGGGCCCTGGTGCTGGTGGAGCCCTCTGGTGCTGGTGGGGCCCTCTGGTGCTGGTGGGGCCCTCTGGTGCTGGTGGGGCCCTCTGGTGCTGGTGGGGCCCTCTGGTGCTGGTGGGGCCCTCTGGTGCTGGTGGCCCTCTGGTGCTGGTGGCCCTCTGGTGCTGGTGGCCCTCTGGTGCTGGTGGCCCTCTGGTGCTGGTGGGGCCCTCTGGTGCTGGTGGGGCCCTCTGGTGCTGGTGGAGCCCTCTGGTGCTGGTGGGGCCCTCTGGTGCTGGTGGGGCCCTCTGGTGCTGGTGGGGCCCTCTGGTGCTGGTGGAGCCCTCTGGTGCTGGTTGGGCCCTCTGGTGCTGGTGGGGCCCCCTGGTGCTGGTGGGGCCCTCTGGTGCTGGTGGCCCCCTGGTGCTGGAGGGGCCCTCTGGTGCTGGAGGGGCCCTCTGGTGCTGGTGGGGCCCCCTGGTGCTGGTGGGGCCCTCTGGTGCTGGAGGGGCCCTCTGGTGCTGGTGGGGCCTCTGGTGCTGGTGGCCCCCTGGTGCTGGAGGGGCCCTCTGGTGCTGGTGGGGCCCTCTGGTGCTGGTGGGGCCCTCTGGTGCTGGTGGAGCCCTCTGGTGCTGGTGGAGCCCCCTGGTGCTGGTGGGGCCCTCTGGTGCTGGAGGGCCCTCTGGTGCTGGTGGGGCCCTCTGGTGCTGGTGGGGCCCTCTGGTGCTGGTGGGGCCCTCTGGTGCTGGTGGAGCCCCCTGGTGCTGGTGGGGCCCTCTGGTGCTGGAGGGGCCCTCTGGTGCTGGTGGGGCCCTCTGGTGCTGGTGGGGCCCTCTGGTGCTGGTGGCCCTCTGGTGCTGGTGGAGCCCTCTGGTGCTGGTGGGGCCCTCTGGTGCTGGTGGAGCCCTCTGGTGCTGGTGGGGCCCTCTGGTGCTGGTGGCCCTCTGGTGCTGGTGGGGCCCTCTGGTGCTGGTGGGGCCCTCTGGTGCTGGTGGGGCCCTCTGGTGCTGGTGGGGCCCTCTGGTGCTGGTGGAGCCCTCTGGTGCTGGTGGGGCCCTCTGGTGCTGGTGGGGCCCTCTGGTGCTGGTGGGGCCCTCTGGTGCTGGTGGAGCCCCCTGGTGCTGGTGGGGCCCTCTGGTGCTGGTGGGGCCCCCTGGTGCTGGTGGGGCCCCCTGGTGCTGGTGGGGCCCCCTGGTGCTGGTGGGGCCCCCTGGTGCTGGTGGGGCCCCCTGGTGCTGGTGGGGCCCCCTGGTGCTGGTGGGGCCCTCTGGTGCTGGTGGAGCCCCCTGGTGCTGGTGGGGCCCTCTGGTGCTGGTGGGGCCCTCTGGTGCTGGTGGGGCCCTCTGGTGCTGGTGGGGCCCTCTGGTGCTGGTGGGGCCCTCTGGTACTGGTGGGGCCCTCTGGTGCTGGTGGGGCTCTCTGGTGCTGGTGGAGCCCTCTGGTGCTGGTGGGGCCCCCTGGTGCTGGTGGAGCCCTCTGGTGCTGGTGGGGCCCTCTGGTGCTGGTGGGGCCCTCTGGTGCTGGTGGAGCCCTCTGGTGCTGGTGGGGCCCCTGGTGCTGGTGGAGCCCTCTGGTGCTGGTGGGGCCCTCTGGTGCTGGTGGGGCCCTCTGGTGCTGGTGGGGCCCTCTGGTGCTGGTGGGGCCCTCTGGTGCTAGTGGGGCCCTCTGGTGCTGGTGGCCCTCTGGTGCTGGTGGGGCCCTCTGGTGCTGGTGGGGCCCTCTGGTGCTGGTGGAGCCCTCTGGTGCTGGTGGGGCCCTCTGGTGCTGGTGGGGCCCCCTGGTGCTGGTGGGGCCCTCTGGTGCTGGTGGCCCTCTGGTGCTGGTGGGGCCCTCTGGTGCTGGTGGGGCCCTCTGGTGCTGGTGGGGCCCTCTGGTGCTGGTGGGGCCCTCTGGTGCTGGTGGGGCCCTCTGGTGCTGGTGGAGCCCTCTGGTGCTGGTGGGGCCCTCTGGTGCTGGTGGGGCCCTCTGGTGCTGGTGGGGCCCTCTGGTGCTGGTGGAGCCCTCTGGTGCTGGTGGGGCCCTCTGGTGCTGGTGTGGCCCTCTGGTGCTGGTGGGGCCCTCTGGTGCTGGTGGGGCCCTCTGGTGCTGGTGGGGCCCTCTGGTGCTGGTGGGGCCCTCTGGTGCTGGTGGGGCCCTCTGGTGCTGGTGGGGCCCTCTGGTGCTGGTGGGGCCCTCTGGTGCTGGTGGGGCCCTCTGGTGCTGGTGGGGCCTTCTGGTGCTGGTGGAGCCCTCTGGTGCTGGTGGGGCCCTCTGGTGCTGGTGGGGCCCTCTGGTGCTGGTGGGGCCCTCTGGTGCTGGTGGGGCCCTCTGGTGCTGGTGGGGCCCTCTGGTGCTGGTGGGGCCTTCTGGTGCTGGTGGAGCCCTCTGGTGCTGGTGGGGCTCTCTGGTGCTGGTGGGGCCCCCTGGTGCTGGTGGGGCCCCCTGGTGCTGGTGGAGCCCTCTGGTGCTGGTGGAGCCCTCTGGTGCTGGTGGGGCCCCCTGGTGCTGGTGGGGCCCTCTGGTGCTGGAGGGGCCCTCTGGTGCTGGTGAGGCCCTCTGGTGCTGGTGGCCCCTTAGTGCTGGTGAGGCCCTCTGGTGCTGATGGCCCCTTAGTGCTGGTGAGGCCCTCTGGTGCTGGTGGGGCCCCCTGGTGCTGGTGGGGGCCCCCTGTTGCTGGTGGGGCCCCTGGTGCTGGTGGAGCCCTCTGGTGCTGGTGGGGTCCCCTGGTGCTGGTGGAGCCCTCTGGTGCTGGTGGGGCCCTCTGGTGCTGCTGGGGCCCCCTGGTGCTGGTTGGGCCCCCTGGTGCTGGTGGAGCTCTCTGGTGCTGGTGGGGCCCTCTGGTGCTGGTGGGGCCCTCTGGTGCTGGTGGCCCCCTATTGCTGGTGGGGCCCTCTGATGCTGGTGGCCCCCTAGTGCTGGTGGGGCCCCTGGTGCTGGTGGGGCCCTCTGATGCTGGTGGCCCCCTGGTGCTGGTGGGGCCCTCTGGTGCTGGTGGCCCCCTGGTGCTGGTGGTCCCCTGGTGCTGGTGGGGCCCTCTGGTGCTGGTGGCCCCCTGGTGCTGGTGGGGCCCCTGGTGCTGGTGGGGCCCTCTGGTGCTGGTGGCCCCCTGGTGCTAGTGGGGCCCTCTGGTGTTGGTGGGGCCCTCTGGTGCTGGTGGCCCCCTAGTGCTATCTGATCTTAGAAAGAATGCCAACAGCTTTTGAAACTTTTTTTAATATATTTAGAATGTGTTCCTGGAAATTCAGCTTGTGGTCAATGAGAACGCCAAGGAATTTGCCATCTACTTTGTTACAAATTTGGGTATTGTTTATCCTGATTTATTTGATTTGAGGATTTATTGCCAAACAAAATATAGAAAGTTTTGTCAATGTTGAGAGTGAGTTTGTTGGCAGCTAGCCAAAGATGGACTTTATTTAGCTCAGAATTCACTGTGACATTTAGAGCAAGGGGGGTCGGGACTGGAGTAAATGAAGTTTGTGTCGTCAGCAAATAGAATTTGTTTGAGGTGTTGGGAGGCATTTTGAAGGTCATTAATGTAGATGAGAAAGAGGAGAGGGCCAAGTATGCTGCCCTGAGGAACACCAATGTTGATGGGTAGGGTGAGAGAAATTGAATTATTCACAGAAACATACTGGAGCCTGTCAGTAAGGTAAGATTTGAGGTATTCTCCATAATGTTGTAATTTAAGAAGAAGGTTTCGGTGGTTGACAGTGTCAAAAGTCTTACGCAGGTCTACAAATAACCCAACAGGGAACTCATTTTTATCAAGATCTGCATGAATCAAGTTAATCATACTAATAAGTGCATCGTTAGTGCTTCTTTTGGGTCTGAAGCCATATTGACAAGAGCTAAGTATATTGAGTTTGGCTAGATAAGAGTAAAGCTGCTTGTAGGTTAGTTTTTCAAATATTTTTGACAAGTTTGGCAGGATTGATATAGGTCTGAAGTTGTTAACAATCAGTGAGATCACCACATTTGTGGACAGGGGTTACTCCCGCTTTTTTTTAGAATATCTGGAAAGGATTACAGTTCAAGTGACTTGTTGAAGAGCAATGCAATAGCCGGGGCTAAAGATCTGGAGGCTTTTTTGTAAATTAAAGTTGGTATCTCGTCAAGGGCACTAAACTTGGTTTTAAGGGAAAGAATTATCTCATTTACATCAGTGGAATTTGCAGGCGTTAGGTACAGAGACTGTGGGTAGTTATCTGTAAGATAGTCCTTAACATCAGTACTGAAAGATGGAATATCATTTGCAAGGGATGACCCAATGGAAGAGAAGAACCTATTGAACTCAATAGCAGTATCAGAGGCTGTAAGCTGACCATCGTTATTGGACAGGAGTATTGGTTTGTTATTTAAAATCTTCTTTGATCCCAATATTTGTGAAATTGTGCTCCATGTTTTCTTAATGTTGCTCTTTGTGTGGGTAAATTTATCTTCATAGTATTTAATTTTGGCTCTCCTAATTATTTTAGATAGCAATGACGAATAATTCTTTGAAAATTCTTTGGAGACGATTCCTAACCTATACTTCTTCTCAAGGTCATGTTTTTTATTAATGGTTTTAAGTATTTCCTTTGTAAGCCAATGATTGTTTAGCCTTTAGTTGTAGCTAAACTCACAAACTTACACTTACAAACCCCCCTATTCCTAAATTTTAATACTGTTTTGAGACCCTTCCTAGTAAGCTGTAATACAACCAATGAGCATCATACCAGAAATAAATATATCATTAATAATCGTAGAGTTAGACATAATCTATGCAAGCATGGCATGCAAAAAAAAAGGACGCAATATATGGAAGGCACTTCTTGGTGACACAGAAAGTGAGTTCCTATTCACTTCCCTTACTCAATATATTATAATGTAGAAATGCCACTTCATCCCTATTACTTTTTTAATCTCTTTATACTGATGATCGTTATTATGTGAATTCAAATTTTGTTACAATGCGTCCATCATTACGCTTATGTGTTACCTTACGACCTGCGGGGAACGCTATGCGGACTTTATAGTGACTTTACAAGAATGTACTATACTCACGCACCAACATATGTTCTTTAACAACATATTGTATCATCTTGTATGTGAATAAGTAAATAAATAAATACTTAAGATACGTCTTGATCATTTCCTCCGTTCTTACCAAGGTTAGCATACCGCATGTCCCATAGATGGCAGCCAATATGAGAAAATGTTAAATATATGTATATACTTTTGACCACGTGTCACTAACACCACAGTCACTCAGAATAACCTCAAGCATCCAAACCCTCAACATTTTGTGGGGTCCAACAGTACATTTTTGTACTTTTGACCAAACAGGAGCTATAAGTACTATATCGCTTTAGTAGGACGAGCTAAACATACACGTGTTGTGTACATTAAGAACAATAGGAACCACACAGCTCACCAAACACAAAAGAAACTTTATGAGCAACCCATCCTCCGATTTGGCAGTCCGATTTAATACTAAATGTAATAAGTACATTTCCTTACTGTCACACATAGTACATAATTGCACTTATGGGCTATAGTTTTGTTTTATTAGTTTTATAAAACTTTAGTATCAATATAGCTATAGGTTAAGTACTAATTGTAATTAAGAAGCAATAAAATACTTTTCTTCGAACACTAAGACGGTTAGGTTAGGTCGTGGTTTTCTATTCAGCTTTTCAGGTAAACTCAAATATTCGCAATATATTTGACAAATATTTAATATTAAGTGATAATAAGTACAATTCCTGACTGATATGAATACATAATTGCACTTATTTGTGCTGTTACATTTCCCTCCCCATTTTTTGAGGACGGGCTGCCAAATGAAGCATCGGGCTGCCAAATGAAGCATCGGGCTGCCAGATGAAGCATCAAGCCATTGGCAATATGGTCTGTGGGAGGGGAAGCGAACAAATGAAGTGTGTCACGGAGAGAGGCAATGGATGCAGACTTCACACCTTAGCGCAGAAAAGGGCGCTGCGCCCCCTACTCAGTGAGTTACCAGACGTTAACGAGGAAGGTGGCGCCGCTCAGTGAGTTACCGGACGTTAACGAGGAAGGTGGCGCCGCTCAGCGAGTTACCGGACATTAACGAGGAAGGTGGCGCTACTCAGTGAGTTACCGGACGTTAACGAGGAAGGTGGCGCCGCTCAGTGAGTTACCGGACGTTAACCAGGAAGGTGGCGCCGCTCAGCGAGTTACCGGACGTTAACCAGGAAGGTGGCGCCGCTCAGCGAGTTACCGGACGTTAACGAGGAAGGTGGCGCCGCTCAGTGAGTTACCGAACATTAACAAGGAAGGTGGCGCCGCTCAGTGAGTTACCGGACATTAACAAGGAAGGTGGCGCCGCTCAGTGAGTTACCGGACATAACGAGGAAGGTGGCGCCGCTCAGCGAGTTACCGGACTTAACAAGGAAGGTGGCGCCGCTCAGTGAGTTACCGGACATTAACGAGGAAGGTGGCGCCGCTCAGCGAGTTACCGGACGTTAACGAGGAAGGTGGCGCCGCTCAGTGAGTTACCGACGTTATCCAGGAAGGTGGCGCCGCTTAGTTAGTTACCGGAACGAGGAACGTGGCGCCGCTCAGTGAGTTACCGGACGTTAACGAGGAAAGTGGCGCCGCTCTTGCTCAGGTAAACAAATAATAACAATATTATATTCACACAATACACAAGTGACATGTTAAAGTGGTCTCATCTAGGTAAAGTGTGTGTATATGACCATGTATTAAACCATTGTAGCCACACATACTGCGTTTCACCCATAATTAAAAAAAGTATATATATTTAGTTAGGCTTTACATTTATTGATGTAACATTGATTTACAGAAGCTAAGTTAATTTACAGGAATCGTTGAAGAAATTTATACAACAATAAGTAATATGTTACTTTATTATAAAATCTGTTGCTTTAGCAACGGACAACATACCACAAATTGACTTATTTACGATGTGGAAAAGTGAGTGAAATTTATTGCATGATGTTAATCAGTTATCTCTTGCTTCTAAATTAGTTGAGACAAGTACAGCTTTTAACCTTATTTTGGAAGACATTCCAGAGTTTAGGAGCCTTAATTTACGTGATATTTCTGCTTCGGTCGAGTAGTGAACATTTTTGTCAGAGATTCATCATTATGCGTTCACATAATGTGTTCACAATAACTGAGGAAATCTAATATTTTGCTTCGTTACTAGGCTCAGGCTCGGCTACAAGTGCCTTTGGCAGTTTGTAACGTCTGCTGATGTAGACTTGACTAAATGTAAACTCTGTCAGCAGAACTATTCGCATAATTTGCGTCATTATATAATGGAATGCGAAAAAATCGCGTAATTCAGAGATAACACCATCAATATTGTCCAAGAAATGTGTAAGTACTTCATTCATAATAATGTACTGCCAGGAATCTTAGCGAAGTATCCAGAGTTTGCTGACTGTAGGTGCAGCCTGCACATGACTGTAAAGCTGCCGCCCAGTTGGGTGGGTGTGGAGCACATGACTGTAAAGCTGCCGCCCAGTTGGGTGGGTGTGGAGCAAGACTAGTAACTGTGTGACTCACCATAGATGTAAAGTGCCTTGTATAGTGACTGTTGTGAGTCTCTTGTTCAACTACTGTGATATAGTTTATTTGATATGTAAATGTATTTGTGTACATCTATGTATATGTGTATGTAATATTAACAATTGTTTAACTAGCTTCACAAGTTTGTCATTTGCTTATCTAAACGAACTATGGGGTTCAGTTCCTGAACCCATTATGTGCCTCTGTAACCCATTCCTCCCCTTCCCCCCATGGGATAGGTATGGAGGTGCATAAGAATACCTGAAATACATAATAGGTATCCCTGTTGTTTCTGTGATAAAAGGGCCAGGCTCCTCATGTATACCCATACATTATGCCTGCCCTGAGATCACCTACTATAGTCTGCCAGGTATATAAAGTGTTCCCATATGTACCCATACATTATGCCTGCCCTCAGATCACCTGCTATAGTCTGCCAGGAACATAAGGTGTTCCCATATATACCCATACATTATGTCTGCCCTCAGATCACCTTTATATAATCTGCCAGGTATATAAAGTGTTCCCATATATACCCATACATTATGTCTGCCCTCAGATCACCTTATATAATCTGCCAGTATATAAAGTGTTCCCATATATACCCATACATTATGTCTGCCCTCTATCACCTTATATAGTCTGCCAGGTATATAAAGTGTTCCCATATATACCCATACATTATGTCTGCCCTCAGATCACCTTATATAGTCTGCCAGGTATATAAAGTGTTCCCATATATACCCATACATTATGCCTGCCCTCAGATCACCTTATATAGTCCCAGGTATATAAAGTGTTCCCATATATACCCATACATTATGCCTGCCCTCAGATCACCTTATATAGTCTGCCAGGTATATAAGTGTTCCCATATATACCCATACATTATGCCTGCCCTCAGAGAGATCAATATGAGGAAGTATTGGTCAGTAAGTTGCTACGAGTGATGGGAATAGCGTGTGTGGGTGTTATCGTGTACACCACGGGCAACGCCAGCTACCACCACACTCTCCACTCACGTCATCAACCCTTCTCAAGGAATGTATGTGTGTTCTCACCTGTGTGTGCCTGCACCTTCAGCTACTGGGCTAACGACCCTCCTGCTTCTTGCTATACCTGCTCTTGACACTATGGATGGAGCATCACCTACCTGCCTTCTCTTTCAGGTCATTCCACTTGCTCGCTGGTCTCACTATACAGTTGGTGCTCACATCATAATGGTCCACAGTCTGAGTTTCTTCTTCTCATCTATGTTCTGTCATCCTGCCCCTGTTCATGCTAAATATGAATTTTATATGCCGTGATCATGTCACCTCTTTTTTTTTCTAGGGTGGTGAGGTCTAGTTCTCTCAGCCTTACTCGTAGGTCAGTTGTCTTAGTTTAAGGAGCAGTCTTGTAGCAAACCTCTGGACTTTATCTTGTTTTACTTTGTGCTATTTAGGCGAGGCTTACACGCCGGGGATGCATATTCCAGTGCTGGTCTAACATTGGTAGTGTACAACGTCGTAAAAGATTCCCTGTCTAGGTGCCTGAAGGCTACACAAATGTTCGTCAGCTTTGCATGCGCCCCTCATATTTCCTGTTATTGTGTGCCTCTCATTTTATACATTATATATATCTATAATATATATATATATATATATATATATATATATATATATATATATATATATATATTATAATATGACCGAAAAATTAAGATTAATAATTCTAACACGAAATTTTCTCAATATTTCTTATGTTTATTTTCACTGTTGACGGTAAGTGAAAATCAATTCTCCAAAATTCATTTTTATTTCTAGTCTGACTCGTCACTTGAACGTGTTTCGTAATAACTTATTACATTTTCAAAGACTTTTAGTTTACACACACACAACTATAACCTGCAAACACTAAAGAGAGTTCTTACTTATGCTATGATTTAAAACAGCTTTCATTTTATACCTGCATTTTGGGTGAGGTGAT
>WNGS01063707.1:9311-21974 GCA_020271785.1 Procambarus virginalis | reverse complement strand
CCTTCAGTTCTGGGAGTTCGGCACTAGTAGCATTGTCTTTGCACTTTTTCCAATTGTTGATGTGCTTCTTAGATATGGGCACCACACAACCCCTGCATATTCTAGCTTTGGCCTACAAAAGTCGTGAACAATTTCTTTAGTATATCGCCATCCATGTATTATAAAAAGCAATTCTGAAGTTAGAAAGCGTAGCATAGGCTCCTCGTACAATAGTTCTTTAATTGGTCCTCAGGTGATAGTTTCTCATCTAGAACATCCCCAGATATCTTTCTTCGTATCAGAAGTTCTTTAAGTGCTTCTCACATAATAGTATAGGTAGTGTGGGGTCTATGTTCTCCTATTCCCACATTCCACAACATGGCCATTTATTAACATTAAATCCATTTGCCAAGTGGTCTCCATATACTTTATTTTGTCCAGGTCATCTCTGAAGGGCATGACAATCATCTAGTTTCTTACTCCTTACCATCAGCAAACATGTCATATATTCTGTATACCAACTGGTAGATACAATATGAGACAATAAACATCACTGGTGCAGAACTGAACCCTGTGGTACATCACACTTGTGACATTTCTCCAGTCCGATACATTGCCTCTGATCACTGCCCTCTTTTTCTATCAGCAGAAATTTTTCATCCATGTTAAAAGCTTACCTGTCACCCCTACCAATATTTTCCAGTTTCCAGAACAACCTCTTATGTGGAACTCTGTCGAAAGCCTTTTTTAGGTCCAGATAGATGCAGTCAACCCAACCATCTCTTTCCTGTAATATCTCTGTTGCTCGATCATAGAAACTGAGTAAATTCGATACACAGGATCTTCCAGATCGAAAACCATACTGTCTGTCTGATATTATATCATTTCTCTCCAAGTGTTCTACCCATTTAGTTTTAATTATTTTTTTCCAATATTTTGACTATTACACTTGTCAATGATACCGGTCTATAATTAAGGGGGGGTCTTCCCTGCTTCCACTTTTGTAGATTGGAACTATGTTAGCCTTTTTCCACACATCAGCTACAACTCCTGTAAACAGGTATGCCTGAAAAATCAGTTGAAGAGGAATGCTGAGCTCAGGTGCACATTCTCTCAGAACCCATGGTGAAACTCCATCTGGACCAACTGCTTTGTTCTTACTTAGCTCCTTGAGCATTTTTTCCACATTGTCTCTAGACACCTCTATGTGTTCTATGTTGTTCCCTGGAATTCTTATTGTGTCATTGTTCTGGTGAACAGTGACGGTCCATGCTCAGAATGGCCTCTAGGCCGCATAGTCTCTGTCCATCCAGACAGCCAGGGGGTGTCTTGAGAATAATGAAAGTAAAGTGCAGAGGCACCATTAGTCTCAAGACACTTGAGAAATTAGTTCCTTTGGAGCTAGCAGGAAATGAAGTCGCCCAAGACTTTCCACCCCTGCAGCTCCAGTTCGGAATATCCGTCCTATAACATTTTGCACTGTTGAACTGCCGCACAATAGTGCAAAATGAAACTTAAACAATATTACAATAATTCTGAAGAGCAATGAAGTGTTCGGAAGTCATATATATTGGACTCCGACCTATGTTTCTCCCCTCCGGAATTATGTGGGAAATTTCCACATCAAATATAAAACTCTGATGTAACAGCCATAAGATGCTGCTAAGTTACATTAGTTAGTCATATAAAAAGTTACAGAGGTCAAGTACTAAAAAGCGACTACTGATCGTCTCAACGTTTTTGATTAATTTAATGTAAATTCCACATGTCTTATCACTAGTTACACAATAAAATGAATCTACTAAATTAAAATATATAATATAAAGATTTCACATCAAACCCAATCCTCTTCCGAATCTCAGAATGAAGTCAACCTCGGAAGAGGAAAGAGGAGGCGGCGGCATATGACACTTGAGAGTGGTGGCGAACTTAAGAGTCCGATAATAGCGGGCCTCACACAAGAAATATTTATCCCAGCGAGTCCAAGAATGCGTGTTACTCAAATTCCTTGTTTATTTTGTGTGTACGTTTGATCTGCTTTTGTGTCAAAAATTCTTGAACTGTATAGATACAGCGATAGCAGGCGGCTTGACATCTGCGAGGCACATCTACATCAAGAAGTCAACACCAGCAATCAACAGCCAATTAATGCACAACTATTATTTACCCACTTCAAGACTCCGCTCCAATATAGAAGCATCAAGTAATATGGGCCAATAGGCCCTCTGCAGTACTTCCATTCTTACCTTCAATTTACCCAATTAATACCCATTGTTTCGTGTTCTGTCTTGTGTTGACAGTTTTGTTCACTCATCCAAAACTGTTTGTAACATATCACCTCACCCAAAATGCGGGTATAAAATGAAAGCTGTTTAAATCATAGCATAAGTAAGAACTCTGTTTAGTGTTTGCAGGTTATAGTTGTGTGTGTGTAAACTAAAAGTTTTTGAAAATGTAATAAGTTATTACGAAACGCGTTCAAGTGACGAGTCAGACTAGAAATAAAAATGAATTTTGGAGAATTGATTTTTCACTTACCATCAACAGTGAAAAGAAACATAAGAAATATGAGAAAATTCGTGTTAGAATTATTAATCTTAATTTTTCGGTCATATTAATATATATATATATATATATATATATATATATATATATATATATATATATATATTAATATATATATATATATATATATATATATAATATATATATATATATAAAAGTTTGTGAGGGTACCACCTCTGGTGCCAATGTGGGGACCATAGCTCGGAGAAGAAAATAAAACGTATTCAGAGGAGACCTTGTGGTTTCTCACTGAACACTATATTTTCTTCTCCTACCACCCCATTCTTTTGTATGTACACTATATATTTGCTTTATTTGAACTGTGTTACAAAAAAGGAGTTACATATATATATATATATATATATATATATATATATATATATTATATATATATATATAATGTATAAAATGAGAGGCACACAATAACAGGAAATATGAGGGGCGCATGCAAAGCTGACGAACATTCGTGTAGCCTTCAGGCACCTAGACAGGGAATCTTTTACGACGTTGTACACTACCAATGTTAGACCAGCACTGGAATATGCATCCCCGGCGTGTAAGCCTCGCCTAAATAGCACAAAGTAAAACAAGATAAAGTCAGAGGTTTGCTACAAGACTGCTCCTTAAACTAAGACAACTGACCTACGAGTAAGGGCTGAGAGAACTAGACCTCACACCTAGAAAAAAAAGAGGTGACATGATCACGGCATATAAAGTTCATTTTTAGCATGAACAGGGGCAGGATGACAGAACATAGATGAGAAGAAGAAACTCAGACTGTGGACCATTGTGATGTGAGGACCAACTGTATAGTGAGACCAGCGAGCAAGTGGAATGACCTGAAAGAGAAGGTAGGTATAGGTGATGCTCCATCCATAGTGTCAAGAGCAGGTATAGCAGAAGCAGGAGGGTCGTTAGCCCAGTAGCTGAAGGTGCAGGCACACACAGGTGAGAACACACATACATTCCTTGAGAAGGGGTTGATGACGTGAGTGGAGAGTGTGGTGGTAGCCGGCGTTGCCCGTGGTGTACACGATAACACCCACACACGCTATTCCATCACTCGTAGCAACCTTACTGACCAATACTTCCTCATATTGATCTCTCTGAGGGCAGGCATAATGTATGGGTATATATGGGAATACTTTATATACCTGGCAGATTATATAAGGTGATCTGAGGGCAGCATAATGTATGGGTATATATGGGAACACTTTATATACCTGGCAGACTATAGTAGGTGATCTGAGGGCAGGCATAATGTATGGGTATACATGAGGAGCCTGGCCCTTGTATCACAGAAACAACAGGGATACCTATTATGCATTTCAGGTATCTTTATGCACCCCATACCTATCCATGGGGGGAAGGGAGGATGGAAGGTTACAGAGGCACATAATGGGTTCAGGAACTGAACCAAATAGTTCGTTTAGCTAAGCAATGACAAACTTGTGAAGCTAGTTAAACAATTGTTAATATTACATACACATTTACATAGATGTACACAAATACATTTACATATCAATAAACTATATCACAAGTAGTTGAACAAGAGACTCACAACAGTCCACTATACAAGGCACTTTACATCTATGGTGAGTCACACAGTTACTAGTCTTGCTCCACACCAACCCAACTGGGCGACAGCTTACAGTCATGTGCTCCACACCCACCCAACTGGGCGGCAGCTTTACAGTCATGTGCTCCCAACCCACCCAACTGAGCGGCAGCTTTACAGTCATGTGCTCCACATACACCCAACTGGGCGGCAGCTTTACAGTCATGTGCTCCACACCCACCCAACTGGGCGGCAGCTTTACAGTCATGTGCAGGCTGCACCTACAGTCAGCAAACTCTGGATACTTCGCTAAGATTCCTGGCAGTACATTATTATGAATGAAGTACTTACACATTTCTTGGACAATATTGATGGTGTTATCTCTGAATTACGCGATTGTTTCGCATTCCATTAATTATATAATGACGCAAATTATGCGAATAGTTCTGCTGACAGAGTTAACTTTTAGTCAAGTCTACATCAGCAGACGTTACAAACTGCCAAAGGCACTTGTAGCCGAGCCTGAGCCTAGTAACGAAGCAAAATATTAGATTTCCTCAGTTATTGTGAACACATTATGTGAACGCATAATGATGAATCTCTGACAAAAATGTTCACTACTCGACCGAAGCAGAAATATCACGTAAATTAAGGCTCCTAAACTCTGGAATGTCTTCCAAAATAAGGTTAAAAGCTGTACTTGTCTCAACTAATTTAGAAGCAAGAGATAACTGATTAACATCATGCAATAAATTTCACTCACTTTTCCACATCGTAAATAAGTCAATTTGTGGTATGTTGTCCGTTGCTAAAGCAACAGATTTTATAATAAAGTAACATATTACTTATTGTTGTATAAATTTCTTCAACGATTCCTGTAAATTAACTTAGCTTCTGTAAATCAATGTTACATCAATAAATGTAAAGCCTAACTAAATATATATACTTTTTTTAATTATGGGTGAAACGCAGTATGTGTGGCTACAATGGTTTAATACATGGTCATATACACACACTTTACCTAGATGAGACCACTTTAACATGTCACTTGTGTATTGTGTGAATATAATATTGTTATTATTTGTTTACCTGAGCAAGAGCGGCGCCACTTTCCTCGTTAACGTCCGGTAACTCACTGAGCGGCGCCACGTTCCTCGTTCCGGTAACTAACTAAGCGGCGCCACCTTCCTGGATAACGTCCGGTAACTCACTGAGCGGCGCCACCTTCCTCGTTAACGTCCGGTAACTCGCTGAGCGGCGCCACCTTCCTCGTTAATGTCCGGTAACTCACTGAGCGGCGCCACCTTCCTTGTTAATGTCCGGTAACTCACTGAGCGGCGCCACCTTCCTTGTTAATGTCCGGTAACTCACTGAGCGGCGCCACCTTCCTCGTTAACGTTCGGTAACTCGCTGAGCGGCGCCACCTTCCTGGTTAACGTCCGGTAACTCGCTGAGCGGCGCCACCTTCCTGGTTAACGTCCGGTAACTCACTGAGCGGCGCCACCTTCCTCGTTAACGTCCGGTAACTCACTGAGTAGCGCCACCTTCCTCGTTAATGTCCGGTAACTCGCTGAGCGGCGCCACCTTCCTCGTTAACGTCCGGTAACTCACTGAGCGGCGCCACCTTCCTCGTTAACGTCTGGTAACTCACTGAGTAGGGGGCGCAGCGCCCTTTTCTGCGCTAAGGTGTGAAGTCTGCATCCATTGCCTCTCTCCGTGACACACTTCATTTGTTCGCTTCCCCTCCCACAGACCATATTGCCAATGGCTTGATGCTTCATCTGGCAGCCCGATGCTTCATTTGGCAGCCCGATGCTTCATTTGGCAGCCCGATGCTTCATTTGGCAGCCCGTCCTCAAAAAATGGGGAGGGAAATGTAACAGCACAAATAAGTGCAATTATGTATTCATATCAGTCAGGAATTGTACTTATTATCACTTAATATTAAATATTTGTCAAATATATTGCGAATATTTGAGTTTACCTGAAAAGCTGAATAGAAAACCACGACCTAACCTAACCGTCTTAGTGTTCGAAGAAAAGTATTTTATTGCTTCTTAATTACAATTAGTACTTAACCTATAGCTATATTGATACTAAAGTTTTATAAAACTAATAAAACAAAACTATAGCCCATAAGTGCAATTATGTACTATGTTTGACAGTAAGGAAATGTACTTATTACATTTAGTATTAAATCGGACTGCTAATTCGGAGGATGGGTTGCTTCATAAAGTTTCTTTTGTGTTGGTGAGCTGTGTGGTTCCTATTGTTCTTAATGTACACAAACACGTGTTGTTAGCTCGTCCTACTAAGCGATATAGTGCTTATAGCTCCTGTTTGGTCAAAAGTACAAAAATATACTGTTGGACCCCACAAAATGTTGAGGGTTTGGATGCTTGAGGTTATTCTGAGTGACTGTGGTGTTAGTGACACGTGGTCAAAAGTATATACATATATTTAACATTTTCTCATATTGGCTGCCATCTATGGGACATGCGGTATGCTAACCTTGGTAAGAACGGAGGAAATGATCAAGACATGTCTTAAGTATTTATTTATTTACTTATTCACATACAAGATGATACAATATGTTGTTAAAGAACATATGTTGGTGCGTGAGTATAGTACATTCTTGTAAAGTCACTATAAAGTCCGCATAGCGTTCCCCGCAGGTCGTAAGGTGACACGTAAGCGTAATGATGGACGCCTTATAACAAAATTTGAATTCACATAATAACGATCATCAGTATAAAGAGATTAAAAAAGTAATGGGGATGAAGTGGCATTTCTACATTATAATATATTGAGTAAGGGAAGTGAATAGGAACTCACTTTCTGTGTCACCAGGAAGTGCCTTCCATATATTGGGTCCTTTTTTTTTGCATGCCATGCTTGCATAGATTATGTCTAACTCTAGGATTATTAATGATATATTTATTTCTGGTATGATGCTCATTGGTTATATTACAGCTTACTAGGAAGGGTCTCAAAACAGTATTAAAATTTAGGAATAGGGGGGTTTGTAAGTGTAAGTTTGTGAGTTTAGCTACAACTAAAGGCTAAACAATCATTGGCTTACAAAGGAAATACTTAAAACCATTAATAAAAAACATGACCTTGAGAAGAAGTATAGGTTAGGAATCGTCTCCAAAGAATTTTCAAAGAATTATTCGTCATTGCTATCTAAAATAATTAGGAGAGCCAAAATTAAATACTACGAAGATAAATTTACCCACACAAAGAGCAACATTAAGAAAACATGGAGCACAATTTCACAAATATTGGGATCAAAGAAGATTTTAAATAACAAACCAACACTCCTGTCCAGTAACGATGGTCAGCTTACAGCCTCTGATACTGCTATTGAGTTCAATAGGTTCTTCTCTTCCATTGGGTCATCCCTTGCAAATGATATTCCATCTTTCAGTACTGATGTTCAGGACTATCTTACAGGTAACTATCCACAGTCTCTGTACCTAACGCCTGCAAATTCCACTGATGTAAATGAGATAATTCTTTCCCTTAAAACCAAGTTTAGTGCCATTGAGGAGATACCAACTTTAATTTACAAAAAAAACTCCAGATCTTTAGCCCCTGCTATTGCATTGCTCTTCAACAAGTCACTTGAACTGTAAACCTTTCCAGATATTCTAAAAAAAAGCGGGAGTAACCCCTGTCCACAAACGTGGTGATCTCACTGATTGTTAACAACTTCAGACCTATATCAATCCTGCCAAACTTGTCAAAAATATTTGAAAAACTAACCTACAAGCAGCTTTACTCTTATCTAGCCAAACTCAATATACTTAGCTCTTGTCAATATGGCTTCAGACCCAAAAGAAGCACTAACGATGCACTTATTAATATGATTAACTTGATTCATGCAGCTCTTGATAAAAATGAGTTCCCTGTTGGGTTATTTGTAGACCTGTGTAAGACTTTTGACACTGTCAACCACCGAAACCATCTTCTTAAATTACAACATTATGGAGAATACCTCAAATCTTACCTTACTGACAGGCTCCAGTATGTTTCTGTGAATAATTCAATTTCTCTCACCCTACCCATCAACATTGGTATTCCTCAGGGCAGCATACTTGGCCCTCTCCTCTTTCTCATCTACATTAATGACCTTCAAAATGCCTCCCAACACCTCAAACAAATTCTATTTGCTGACGACACAAACTTCATTTACTCCAGTCCCGACCCCCTTGCTCTAAATGTCACAGTGAATTCTGAGCTAAATAAAGTCCATCTTTGGCTAGCTGCCAACAAACTCACCCTCAACATTGACAAAACTTTCTATATTTTGTTTGGCAATAAATCCTCAAATCAAATAAATCAGGATAAACAATACCCAAATTTGTAACAAAGTAGATGACAAATTCTTTGGCGTTCTCATTGACCACAATCTGAATTTCCAGGAACACATTCTAAATATATCAAAAAAGTTTCAAAAGCTGTTGGCATTCTTTCTAAGACCAGATAGCACTAGGGAGCCACCAGCACCAGAGGGCCCCACCAGCACCAGAGGGCCACCAGCACCAGAGGGCCCCACCAGCACCAGAGGGCCCCACCAGCACCAGAGGGCCCCACCAGCACCAGAGGGCCACCAGCACCAGAGGGCCACCAGCACCAGAGGGCCACCAGCACCAGAGGGCCCCACTAGCACCAGAGGGCCACCAGCACCAGAGGGCCCCACCAGCACCAGAGGGCCCCACCAGCACCAGAGGGCCACCAGCACCAGAGGGCCCCACTAGCACCAGGGGGCCACCAGCACCAGAGGGCCCCACCAGCACCAGGGGCCACCAGCACTAGAGGGCCCCACCAGCACCAGGGGGCCACCAGCACCAGGGGGCCACCAGCACCAGAGGGCCCCACCAGCACCAGGGGGCCACCAGCATCAGAGGGCCCCACCAGCACCAGGGGGCCACCAGCACCAGAGGGCCCCACCAGCACCAGAGGGCCCCACCAGCACCAGAGGGCCCCACCAGCACCAGAGGGCCCCAACAGCACCAGAGGGCCCCACCAGCACCAGAGGGCCCCAACAGCACCAGAGGGCCCCTCCAGCACCAGAGGGCCCCACTAGCACCAGAGGGCCCCACCAGCACCAGAGGGCCACCAGCACCAGAGGGCCCCACCAGCACCAGGGGCCACCAGCACCAGAGGGCCCCACCAGCACCAGGGGGCCACCAGCACCAGAGGGCCCCACCAGCACCAGAGGGCCCCACTAGCACCAGGGGGCCACCAGCACCAGAGGGCCACCAGCACCAGAGGGGCCCACCAGCACCAGGGGGCCACCAGCACCAGAGGGCCCCACCAGCACCAGGGGGCCACCAGCACCAGAGGGCCCCACTAGCACCAGGGGGCCACCAGCACCAGAGGGCCACCAGCACCAGAGGGCCCCACCAGCACCAGAGGGCCCCACCAGCACCAGAGGGCCACCAGCACCAGGGGCCACCAGCACCAGGGGGCCACCAGCACCAGGGGGCCACCAGCACCAGAGGGCCCCACTAGCACCAGGGGGCCACCAGCACCAGAGGGCCACCAGCACCAGAGGGCCCCACCAGCACCAGAGGGCCCCACCAGCACCAGAGGGCCCCACTAGCACCAGGGGCCACCAGCACCAGAGGGCCACTAGCACCAGAGGGCCCCACCAGCACCAGGGGGCCACCAGCACTAGAGGGCCCCACCAGCACCAGGGGGCCACCAGCACCAGGGGGCCACCAGCACCAGGGGGCCACCAGCACCAGAGGGCCCCACTAGCACCAGAGGGCCACCAGCACCAGAGGGCCACCAGCACCAGGGGGCCACCAGCACCAGAGGGCCCCACCAGCACCAGAGGGCCACCAGCACCAGAGTGCCCCACCAGCACCAGAGGGCCACCAGCACCAGAGGGCCCCACCAGCACCAGAGGGCCACCAGCACCAGAGGGCCCCACCAGCACCAGAGGGCCACCAGCACCAGAGGGCCACCAGCACCAGGGGGCCACCAGCACCAGAGGGCCACCAGCACCAGAGGGCCACCAGCACCAGAGGGCCCCACCAGCACCAGAGGGCCACCAGCACCAGAGGGCCACCAGCACCAGGGGGCCACCAGCACCAGAGGGCCCCACCAGCACCAGAGGGCCACCAGCACCAGAGTGCCCCACCAGCACCAGAGGGCCCCACCAGCACCAGAGGGCCCCACCAGCACCAGAGTGCCCCTCCAGCACCAGAGGGCCCCACCAGCACCAGAGGGCCCCACCAGCACCAGGGGGCCACCAGCACCAGGGGGCCACCAGCACCAGAGGGCCCACCAGCACCAGAGGGCCCCACCAGCACCAGAGGGCCCCACCAGCACCAGAGGGCCCCACCAGCACCAGAGGGCCCCACCAGCACCAGAGGGCCCCACCAGCACCAGAGTGCCCCTCCAGCACCAGAGGGCCCCACCAGCACCAGAGGGGCCCACCAGCACCAGGGGGCCACCAGCACCAGAGGGCCCCACCAGCACCAGAGGGGCCCACCAGCACCAGGGGCCACCAGCACCAGAGGGCCCCTCCAGCACCAGAGTGCCCCTCCAGCACCAGAGGGCCCCACCAGCACCAGAGGGCCCCACCAGCACCAGGGGGCCACCAGCACCAGAGGGCCCCACCAACACCAGGGGGCCACCAGCACCAGAGGGCCACCAGCACCAGAGGACCCCACCAGCACCAGAGGGCCACCAGCACCAGGGGGCCACCAGCACCAGAGGGCCACCAGCACCAGAGGGCCACCAGCACCAGAGGGCCACCAGCACCAGGGGGCCACCAGCACCAGAGGGCCCCACCAGCACCAGAGGGCCCCACCAGCACCAGATGGCCCCACCAGCACCAGAGTGCCCCTCCAGCACCAGAGGGCCCCACCAGTACTAGGGGGGCACCAGCACCAGGGGTTTTGGCATTTACGGTTTCGGCGGGTAGGCGGCTCCTTGGGTTTATAACCCTGTGGGTGAAAAAGCATCTCCTGTTTTCAGTCCAACATTGTGGCTTGTTGAGCTTCAAGCTATTGCTCCTTGTTTGTGTTACATCTGACCTTTTGAAGAAGTTGTCTGGATGGATGTTCTCCAAATTGTGCAGTATTTTAAAAGTTTCGATGAGGTCCGCCCTGTCATGTCTGGTTTATGTGTTGTTCGCCCTGTGGCCCTCAACCGTTCCTGGTGTGGGAGTTCAATTACCTCTGGAATGATTGTACTGTACAGTTGTCCGGTGTTAAACATCACCCAAAGCAAATATGTCTTTTTGAAGATGAGGTATCTATGCTTGTATACAATAATCCAAGCGATTTATAATCCAAGCACCATAGATTTATAAAGTTGAATAAATACCTTTTTTCCATGAAGTGAAAGATTCGTGTAACTATTCATAGGATTTGGATTATTTATTTATTTATTTTGAACTGCAGATCCCATTTGTTGTGCAACATTCAATGAATAGTGGATTCTGACTGAAAGGTTCTTTTCTTCATCAATATACTGCAAGGTACTGTTGATGATTCAGTAGTTGTGTTGTGCTTTGTATTGTTAACATGCAGGCTCTTGCATTTTTCGATATTAAAAAGTATTTTCCAGTCTTCCGACCATTTGTGGAATTCATGAATATCTCTTGTCAGTTTGAATATCATTACAGTGTTACTTTCCACTTTACCATAAATCTCAGTCTCATCTGCAAATCTGATGATGTGGTTTGTAATACTCTCATCTATGTCTTTGATGTATATGACAAAAAAAATGTTGGACCCAAAATGTAGCCTTGTGGTACCCCACTCGCCATATTTCTCCAGTCGGATTCATTACGTTTAGCACGACCCTTGGCTATCTTTCTTTTAACCATTGTTTTATCCATTTTTGTATTCTACCATTTACGCCATGTGCTTAATGTAATTTCCTTTCCAGTCTTTCATGTAATACCTTGTCAAGGCTTCAGCAAAATCCATGTATACTTCGTCTACTGGAAGTCTTTTGTTTGACTAGCTGGTCACTGTTTCCAAATATGTGAACAGGCTTTATTTTTAACAAAAAGTGTTGCGTTCGTTTTATTAGATTTTTCACTGTGAGAAGGTGAATGATTTCCTCCCTTATGATTCTCTCCGTGAGCTTGCAGATATGCGAGGTCAAAGTGTTCGGGCAGTAGTGTTCTGCTGTTGTCTCTTTGCCATTTATGATGATATGGACGACATTTGCATTTTCCATCATTTCACATTTCATCTTCATAGTTTCCTACCTAGTGCCTTAAACTCGCACTATATCTACCCACTCCCCCAGTATATGTACCTAAGCCATACAACTTCACCATTGTAATCACTGCTATCATATTATATCATGGTTGTTATGTTGAATGCTAATTTCACTACAATGTACCTAGAACTACTCCTTAAATTATGCTACAATGTACCTACCAATTTTCTTCAAATTTTCTTACTATGTACCTGTTACCATTTCTCAATTTTGTACAAATTATCTACTTTAACGATTCTACTTTAACGATTCTTCGCGGCAGGGGATCGTATTCCAGGGACCTGTCCGAAACGCTACGCGTACTA
>WNGS01063704.1:0-11962 GCA_020271785.1 Procambarus virginalis | reverse complement strand
TTGGGAGGGACTAGTATCATCAACCCAAACTGAGCTGTTTGCCATACCACCGGCATTCGCATATGTGATTACACAAAACACTGAAAATGCAATCATGCACACAGACCTCAAAAGGCTGCACGTCAAATACTAGGACAAAAACAGTGGATAGATAACGTGGAAATAATTATCACAATTTTGTATCTTGGAGCAGTCGCCTAAAGGCAAAGGACTCAACATTACCTTGAACTGGATCCCATCTCATATTGGAATACCATTAATTAAATGAGAAAGCTGATGAAATTGCGAAACTGGCAACTCGTCATCCAGTGAGAGATAAAACAATTCAACCCAACATAGAGAACATTAAAAACATCCTCACCAAAAAGCTCTCACACCTCACACAAAGTCACCTACCTAACACCAGAGAGTAGCTGAAGGTTTGCCCTTTCTTTTGGGCCCCCAAATATGGTATCTTCAGGCAACCCAATTAGAAAGGTTAAATATACCCCAAACGGAATCCACAGGGAAATAGCCGTTAGGTTATATAGACTACGTCTAGGTTATAGATGCAACTGGAAGATTGGTGAACCCCGACAGGAGAGAGTGCACCTTCACCCAAACTGTCACAGAAAAAGCCACTACTTCGCTATCTTCTGGAATGTGAAGCAAGCATCGACCTTAGAAGAGCTTTAAAGAGTTCCTGAATCTTGCAGAGGCCACCCTGAAGGCCCATCAACCAGATGCCACTCCTCCTGGTCAACAAAGGTGTCCCAGCAGCTGGACACCCTCATAAAGGACACTGTGAAGCCGTATCCTCCCCCGAGATAACAGCTTGATGATTAGAATGCAATCTCAGAATAATGAGAAGAATTACGGAAAAAAATTGTATCACTTACGGGCTATTCATGCCCGTGCCACCTCTGGGTGGCTTAATCTTTAATCAATCCAATCAATCAATCAACAGCAGGGACAGACAGTCTCCAGTCAGGAATGTAGTGCTCGGCTTGGGCAGTTCTAGTCCACCCAAGACCTGACTGACCGGTCAGCTGCCCTGACCGGCAGCTGGGTCCACCCACCGTGGCCGTGGAACTGTGGATTGTGTTTGTGGTGGTGGTGATTGTGATCAGTGATAAAGTAAATTAGTGACCCGCAACACAACAATACAGTGACTGACTCCAGAGTTTTGTGTAGATAGAAGAAGAAACACCTTAGTGAATCACCTAGTTGAAGCCGACGACGGAGCATCATTATCGACCATATGCCATCACTCATCTAGTTGTGTGAGCGGGAAACAATTTGTGTAGGTACCCGCCCTTTCTGGGTCAATTAAGCAGGTGTACAGGGTGAGGTAAAATAGTATCAATTCTTGTTCAGGATATCCTATATATTTTACAATTCCTCAGCGTGGCTGATTGGGTAGAAGTTACCGCTGACGGGAACTAGGGACACACTAACGCACGCATGCCACGCACGTGCACACGCACCCCACACTCCCACACACACGCGCCTCGGATGAACACATTTCGTGGAAAGGATAGGGGGGGAAAGAGGAGTGGAACAAACTCTCCAGTAAGCCTCCCTCACACTGCGTACCTGGCCGGGAAGCGGACCTCAACCGTCACCGCTCAAACCCCCAGGCCCATGGGCACACAAAGAGAGAGGAAGATAGAGATTAGATAGGAGATAAGAGAGAAGTAGGAACCGGTGTTATTGAGAGACCGTAAAGAGAGGGGTAGAGCAGGAGAGAGCCACGGCGCGAGAGCATAGTCTATAGTTATCTATCTATTATCGGATAGGAGTATCGATCGATAAGAGATGGCGTCATGAGAATAGAGAGATACTCTATATCTATATAGTATAATAGATCTCTCATATCTCGCTCTCCTTCTCTCTATCTCTCTTCTATCATCTCGCACCTTCTCTAGCTCTCTCTCTTGCTCTATTATATCGCTTGCTCTCTCTCTCTTTGGCCTTACTCTCTCTCTCTTCTCTTGTCGCTCTTTCTGGGTCTCCTCTTCTCTCTTTGCTCTCTTGCTCCTCTCTCCCTTGCTACCTCTCTTGACAAGGGGCAAAATGGCAGGAGGCCGAAACAGGGTTATGGGAAGCAGCCAGGGCGATCAAACGCAGGAATTGCTACACCAAGTACTGGAGGAATTCAGGAGGGAGATGAATGAAATGAGGATTACAATTAACAACCTGCAAAGTGAGCTGACATCAGCAAGGGAGGAGATCAAATCTCTCACAGCGAAAAATAAAGAGACCGAGCATCAGATTATCATCCAAAGGGAAGGTGGGAATGTTACATTGGAAGGAAATGCCTCTGTACCTGACACATTTGCGGACATATGAAAAAGAGCTCAGAAGCAATGGCCACAGTGAGGGAGGTAGCCATGCAAGCTGCTACCTCACAGGAAGCAGCAAGGTGCACCACTCAACTGCTGGAGAGAAAGAGATCAGTGGTAGTTGTAGGCATCAAAGAACAGGAAGGATCCAACAGGCAAGAATGGAATGGCAAGGATAGAGAGGCAGTACATGGGCTACTGAAGGGGTTACAGATGGAAGGGCTGCACACAACATTGAGAAGGTTTTCAGGTTGGGCTGGTACAACAGGGACAGAAACCGACTTGTAAAGGTGGTGTTTGCAAACGAAACCACGAAGGAGGATATTCTAGAAAAGAAGAGTCGTCTCCAACATGTGGAGGGATACAAACAAGTATTCCTGCAGAGGGACAGGACGAAGGAGGAGAGAGCCAGGGCAGCAGAGGCAAGGAGGAAGCGCAGGGAGAGAGGAGCAAACCAGGAAATCACAGCCCCCAACACAGCAGTCCCAGAGACAAGAGGGGAACCAAAACCAGCATCCCAGCAACACCAGAGGGGGGGGGGGCAACCACCACCAACCCCTCTGCATAGAAACCTTCCTTCCCCTCACCTCACCTGCCCTGCCCCACCAACCCTCCCTCCCCCCCCACCCATTCTGACCCCGACACCCCATCCCCATTCCCATCATGTCCCCCTCCCACCTTTCCCCCCCGTCCCCCTTCCCCCTTCATCCAACCCTCCCTATCCTCTCCCCCTCCTCACCCTCCTCACCCCTACCTCCATGTTCCCCCTTCCCTAAACCACACCCTACCCGTTCCCCCTCCCTTAAACCCCCACCCCCACCCCAAAACCCTCTGCGACCCTGCAAACCACCTCACAGATCCTCTCACCCACGGAACAGCTTCCCACACCAGTAGAATACTCGCCAAGAAAGGGATATGTAAATGAACAGAAGAAAGTGAGCTTCAAGGCGATGTACACTAACATAGATGGGATTACAAATAAAACTAGTGAACTTGGAGAGTGGGCACTAGAAGAAAACCCAGACATAATAGCACTCACAGAAACAAAGCTAACGAAAATCATAACAAATGCAGTGTTTCCACAGGGCTACTATGTAGTGAGGAAAGAGAGAGAAGGGAGAGGAGGAGGTGGTGTGGCTTTGCTACTAAGAGAAGGTTGGAGTTTCGAAGAGATGGTAATTCAGAACTGTGAAGGTTTCAGGGACTACATATCAGGCACCATTGCAACTGGAGGACAGAAAATTATATAGTAGTCATATATAACCCCCACCGAATGACAGAAGACCCAGACAGGAATATGATAGAAACAACATGGCCACCATCAATATAATAGAGAGAGCAGCTTCTGTGGCTAGCAGGAACGGATCCAGACTTCTAATCATGGGAGACTTCAACCATGGGAAGATAGATTGGGGGAACAGAGACCCACACGGAGGCCCAGACACATGGAGAGCTAAGCTGCTGGATGTGGCAACAAGAAACTTTCTAAGTCAACACGTCAAGGGACCGACAAGAATGAGAGGAGGGGATGAACCAGCCTTGCTTGATTTGATATTTACCCTAAATGAGTCGGATATAAGGGAAGTTAAGTTGGAAGCCCCTTGGGAATGAGTGATCATAGTGTATTGAGCTTTGAGTACCTGGTTGAGCTAGGAATTATCACCCCCAAAAAAGAACTGGGAACCAAAGGGCTGGCGTACCGAAAGGGAAACTATGAGGAGATGAATAAATTCCTATGGGATATACATTGGGACACAGAACTCGGAACCAAGTCCGTACAAGACATGATGGACTATGTCACCCAAAAATGTCAGGAGGCTGTAAGCAGGTTTGTCCCAGCCCAACAGGAAAAAACAGAGAAGCAAAGGAAGAATCCGTGGTTTAATAGGGAATGTATGAAAGCAAAGGAGCTGAACAAAAGGGCATGGAGGAACTTCCGTAATAACAGAACACCAGAAAGTAGAGAGAGATACCAGAGAACCAGGAACGAGTATGTCAGTGTGAGAAGAGCAGCTGAGAAAAGGTATGAAAATGATATAGCTAATAAAGCCAAGACTGAACCAAAGCTACTACACAGTCACATCAGGAGGAAGACAACAGTGAAGGAACAGGTGATTAAACTTAGGGTGGGCGAGGACAGGTACACAGAGAATGACAAAGAGGTGTGTGAAGAACTCAACAAAAGGTTCCAGGAGGTCTTTACAATAGAACAGGGAGATATCACGGCGCTGGGAGAGGTGGCAGCAAACCAGGTGACCTTGGATAGGTTCGAAATTACAAGAGATGAGGTCAAAAAGCACCTATTGGAGCTGGATGTGAGAAAAGCTGTTGGGCCGGATGGAATCTCGCCATGGGTATTGAAAGAGTGTGCAGGAGCACTTTGCTTACCACTCTCCATAGTGTATAGTAAGTCACTGGAAACGGGGACCTACCAGAAATATGGAAGACTGCTAATGTAGTACCAATATACAAAAAGGGTGACAGACAAGAGGCACTGAACTACAGGCCAGTGTCCTTAACTTGTATACCATGCAAGGTGATGGAGAAGATTGTGAGAAAAAACCTAGTAACACATCTGGAGAGAAGAGACTTCGTGACAACCCATCAACATGGGTTCAGGGAGGGTAAATCTTGCCTTACAGGCTTGATAGAATTCTACGATCAGGTGACAAGAATTAAGCAAGAAAGAGAAGGGTGGGCGGACTGCATTTTTTGGACTGTCGGAAAGCCTTTGACACAGTACCCCATAAAAGGTTGATGCATAAGCTGGAGAAACAGGCAGGAGTAACAGGTAGGGCGCTCCAGTGGATAAGGGAGTACCTAAGCAATAGGAAGCAGAGAGTTACAGTGAGGGGTGAGACCTCAGACTGGCGTGAAGTCACCAGTGGAGTCCCACAGGGCTCTGTACTTGGACCTATCCTGTTTCTGATATACGTAAATGATCTCCCAGAGGGTATAGACTCATTCCTCTCAATGTTTGCTGACGACGCCAAAATTATGAGAAGGATTAAGACAGAGGAGGACAGCTTGAGACTTCAAGAAGACCTGGACAAGCTGCAGGAATGGTCGAACAAATGGCTGTTAGAGTTTAACCCAAGCAAATGTAATGTAATGAAGATAGGGGTAGGAAGCAGGAGACCAGATACAAGGTATCATTTGGGAGATGAAATACTTCAAGAGTCAGAGAGAGAGAAAGACCTGGGGGTTGATATCACGCCAGACCTGTCCCCTGAAGCTCATATCAAGAGGATAACATCAGCAGCATATGCCAGGTTGGCTAACATAAGAACGGCCTTTAGAAACTTGTGTAAGGAATCTTTCAGAACATTATATACCACATATGTCAGACCAATCCTGGAGTATGCGGCTCCAGCATGGAGTCCCTATCTAGTCAAGCATAAGACTAAACTGGAAAAGGTTCAAAGGTTTGCCACCAGACTAGTACCCGAGCTGAGAGGTATGAGCTACGAGGAGCGACTGCAGGAATTAAACCTCACTTCGTTGGAAGACAGAAGAGTTAGGGGGGACATGATCACCACATTCAAGATTCTCAGGGGAATCGACAGGGTTGATAAGACAGGCTGTTTAACACAAGGGGCACACGCACTAGGGGACACAGGTGGAAACTGAGTGCCCAAATGAGCCACAGAGATATTAGAAAGAACTTTTTTAGTGTCAGAGTGGTTGACAAATGGAATGCATTAGGAAGCGATGTGGTGGAGGCTGACTCCATACACAGTTTCAAGTGTAGATATGATAGAGCCCATTAGGCTCAGGAAACTGTACACCTGTTGATTGACGGTTGAGAGGCGGGACCAAAGAGCCAGAGCTCAACCCCCGCAAGCACAACTAGGTGAGTACAAGACACACAGCTTCGACACAGAGCAGACAGCAGACTACGACCGCATCGAGCCGCCACGCTCTCGCTCCCCGAGTTTAGACACTCACAATTCTCAATCGAGCCGCCACGCTCTCCCAATAGAGCCACGACTCCGGCCTCACTCAGCTCTCTGCTCTGCTCCAGGCTTCGTCTCAACGTCTACGACACTGCTGTATCCAGGACTACTAAATAAATATGAAACTCACTAAACACTGTGTATCTAATCAACCCAACAACGTAAACATAACCGTACGTTACACTTGTAACCGAGTGTAAGCCGAGCAGTAGTAACATCTAGAAGTCTGCTGATTTTATTGGATGATCCATAGATGTGTGGCAATACAATCGTATTTTTTGTTGGCGCTTCCCCCCCCCCCTCCCCATGAGAGTTCTCTTCCTTTCCCTTCCCTTCTCTGATACGAGAGCGCTTTGTTAACAAAGTAATTTATTTATTTATTTATTTATATTTATGCATTTATTTATTAATACAAACAGTGCGCTAAGCATTGTTAATGGAAGCGCTAATTATATGATGAAGTGTCATGTATTTATTCACACGAGAACAGCAGCGAACACAAACCAGCGCATATACGAACAAAACGGTTTGAATGTACAAACTTCTCAGTGAACGAAGTTGTTTCTAGCCCGGTATCTGAAATTGCAGTAGACGACTTGACCAGTCCCCATTTTAAGGGCGAGGCTAAACTTAGCCCGAAACCCTAGCCTCGTCTGCCCGAACGCTGCGCGTACTAGTGGCTTTACAAGAATGTAATTACTATGCTATGTATCCTGTAGATGATCGAAATCTTCTGTCCCATATCCACACAAATCAGCACATTGATCATCATTATTGCAGGTATTACACAGCAAATCTTGCAAAAAACAAACTCCTAAATAGCACCTGCTTATCAGTTTACAACCAAAATGTTAGGTCACTTGGTAAACATTTTGATGATATAAATGCACTACTTACAGCACTACGTACTAAATTATCATTCATCATTTTAACGGAAACTTGGCTAAGTAATGACTATACCCAACTCTACAATTTAGCTGGTTATAAAGCCATTCATAACTGCAGGCCTAATAAAAAAGGAGGTGGCACAGCAATATATTACAAAGATACCTTCATTTGCAATAGTGTTATTAGTGACAGAGACGACTATTGTGAATATACCTTTGCCAAGTTCTCCAGTAAATCCCTTAAATCCTCCCTGATTATCGGTGCCATCTATAGATTTCCTAATACCAACATAGCTTCATTCTCAGACAACGTAAGGAATCTTATCATAAATAACAATCTCAACAAAAATTACATCATTCTGGGAGGGGATTTCAATATTGACCTGGGTCTTCAAAACAACCCTCAAGTTGACTATTTCCGTAACAGCATGCACTCCTGTATGCTAATCCCTACAATCATCAAGCCCACCCGAGTCACTCAAACATCTGCCACTACCTGGTGATGATTGATAAAGATTAAGCCACCCAAGAGGTGGCACGGGCATGAATAGCCCGTAAGTGGTGGCCCTTTTGAGCCATTACCAGTATCAAGAGATGATACTGGAGATCTGTGGAGGCGCGACTGCACCCTACGTGACAGGAGATGTCTCCCGGACCAAATGGTGACCAAATGGTCATTACCCTGGATCACCTATGGACTAATATAACAGCCCCGCTTACATCTGGTGTAATTTATGACAGAACAACTGACCATTATCCTACCTTCCTCATAGCAAACATGGACACAACTCCACCAGAAACCAAGAAACTCTCATTCAGGCTACACAGTGAATCAGCTTTAGGCAATCTCTCTAATGCACTTCACAATATTAACTGGGAATCTGAATTTAATAATACACAGGATATAAACTCATTAACTAACCTCTTTCTCTCCAAAACTCTAAGCCTCTACAACACTCACTGTCCCCTCCTTACCAAACAAGTAACTGATAAAAGAAAAAATAACCCGTGGCACACAAGTGGCATAATTAAATCAATCAACAAAGAACATGAATATGAAAAGAAATTTAGGATTGGCCTAGTTACAAAGGAAGTAGTTAAAAGGTACTCATCAGTGCTTACCAGTATCATAAGAAAAGCTAAACTTTCATATTATGAGACTAGATTCAAAGAAGCAAAAGGCACATGAGAAGCACATGGAATACCATCTCTAATCCTAGGAACTAAATAACACTCCCACAACCAGATAACACTCTCTAAGGATGCCTTACACCGTCATCTGATTTAGAAATGGCGAATGAATTTAATAGCTTCTTTTCATCGATTGGTGCTAACCTTGCCAGTAAAATCCCACAGACTCAGAAATATCACACAAATCTCTCAGGCATATCAAACACATATCTCTCAGACAGATGTTGTGTCCATCATACACTCACTAAAAACCAAAGCTGGGAACATCAGTGAAATCCCATCCATTGTATACAAGAGTGCCTGCCATGCCCTTGCGCCACCTATAGCTCTGCTGTTCAACAATTCCCTTGAGTGTCATACCTTCCTGATATCCTTAAAAAAGCAAGAGTAACGCCAGTTCATAAAGGAGGTAATCCGCAGACATAAACAATTATAGACCAATATCAAACCTACCCATACTATCAAAAAGATTTGAAAAAATTTCTACAAACAGCTCTACTCCTATCTCGTAAAATTCGACATTCTTAGCCCTGTCAGTTTGGCTTCCGCTCCCAAAAGAGTACCAACGATGCAATTATTAGTCTCCTTGATATAATTTACTCAGCCCTTGACAAAAATGAGTTTCCGATTGGACTCTTCATTGACCTGAGAAAGGTCTTTGATACTGTTAATCACAATTACCTCTTATGTAAACTCCATCATTATGGAATCGAGGCCATGCACTGGACTAATCCAATCCTATCTTAGTGATAGACACCAATGTGTAGCCATCAATAATATAACCTCTCCCACTCTACCAATAACCGTTGGAGTGCCACAGGGCAGCATCTTGGGACCTCTTCTGTTTCTTATATACATCAATGATCTGCCTAATGTCTCTAACATTCTGAAACCTATTTGTTTGCTGATGATACTACCCTCATCTACTCCAACCCAACCTACATACACTAAATAACGTTGTTAATAATGAACTAAAAAAAAGTCCACTTATGGATGTCAACCAACAAACTAACACTTAACATAGAAAAGACCTACTACATCTTATTGGAAGCAAATCTACAAATGCAATTCAGCTTCAGATAGGCAATGTAAACATTAGCGATAAAAATGATGGAAAGTTTCTTGGCCTATTCTAGACAAGAGACTCAACTTCAGTACCCACATACAGCACATAACTAAGAAGTCTCAAAAATAGTTGGTATACTCTCCAAAATCAGATATTATGTACCTAACTCTGCTCTCATCTCTCTATATTATGCACTAATCTATCCCTATCTAAATATAGTATCTGTGCACGGGGGTTCAACCACTGCAAACCACCTCAAGTCCATCATCACCCAGCAAAAATCTGCTATCAGAATAATATCAAATTCTGCTTTCAGACAAACACTCGCCCCCTTGTTTAACTCCCTAAACATGCTAAACATAATCTCACTCCACAAATTCTCTTGTGTTACAAACATTACAAAACCTTGTTCTTAAATGCAAATCCTGCTCTGAAACTCTTCCTGGACAGATGTAATAGGACCCATTATCACCACACCAGAAATAAATATCTCTTGGTATCCCCAGAGTTAAACTTAATCTGTGTAAACACTCTATGCAAATAAAGGGACAGTTTATGGAACTCACTCCCTATTGAATTGAAAAGCTGTCCAACTTTTACATCATTCAAAAACAATACTAAAAAGTACCTAATTTCATCTTCATAGTTTTTTTTGCCTTTGCTTAAAATTGCACTGTATCTATTGCTACCCAATCTCCTAACTTATGTACCCAATTTGAACATTTACCACTGTGATCATTGCTGTCTTTTTATATGTGCTGTCAATCTGCTGTATGGTGTCTATTAATCTTGTTTAAATTACCAATCAAGCTGTAATGTAATCAGTCAGAGCTTTAATATACCATATGCTTTAATATATATCCTAAGCTCTCTCATCTCATTTTTCTCTTGCAATATATTTGTTATCATTTATTAATTCTGATAGAAATTACCTACTTAAAATTATCTGTTAGACTGCCCGAAACGCTGCGCGTACTAGTGGCTTTACAAGATTGTTAATACTGTTCTATTCAATGTATTTCACAAACCCAATGTTCTTCTGTATATAAATAAATAAATAATAAATAAATAAATAAATAAATAAATAAATAAATAATAAATAAATAAATAAATAAATAAATAAATAAATAAATAAATAAATAAATAAATAAATCCTCACAATCCCAAGTACCTTCTTGTACATATATAAACAAATGAATAAAAAAACTTAGGTTTAGGTACGTTTCCTCGTCAGAATCTTTGTTTACAAGTCACATGGAAGTTCATGCATTTCGCTGTGCGGCTGCCTAGAGGTCGCAAGTTTGTTTTGCATTTCTTGTATCCCATCGAGTTAAGTTTTGCCTTAAAGCAGTAATATCAACTGCACGAATGGTTGCGACGCCTGGTGTCTATATTGCCAAGGGCTGGTTGATAGATTTTCTAGCGTTTTCCGGCTGCACTTAGGGCGTTGAGCAGGGGTCTGGCGCCGGCTTGGGCGAGAGGTGGTGGGGCCCGGCAGGCTCTGGAGGCTCCTGTGTTCCCTTTGGACGTGGAGGGCGTCTGGCTCTGCCAGGGTTGTTACTCTGTGTGGCGTGGGGTTGCTGGTGGTGCACGCACTGGGGGTATTCGGGTGTCGCCAGGTGAGCAGCGCCACTTGGCGGGTTTCTTTTGCCGTCTGGCTTTGTTTTCATACTGGTTAGCAGGGTGCATACGTCTAGTTTCGTCGTCGCCAATACATGAACAGCAACAACAACAGTGAAGTTGGTCTCCTTCGCTTGTGGACAGTAAAAGACAAAAAAAATGGTAAGTGAACAAACGAAATCTGTCTTAAATGGTCTTAAGCAGTGACGATTAATGTATAGACCTAATTAAGTATATTTAAGTAGTATTAAAATAATATTAATACTACTAATTAAGTAGTATTTGAATAGAGTGAATAAGTGTTTCCATACTAAAGATTGCAACCCCACTTTACCTGACTCCTGGGACCTTATTTGCATCTTCATGAACAGTACCATTAGGTGAAAGGAAACTTGTCCAGCCATTTCTGGTCTGACAGGGAACTGAACCCAGGACTGCTGACTGTGAGTCAAGAATGAAGGCACCGGTTCTATGAGGTATGTTTGCTTGTTTTTTATGTTAGCTTGGTTGTATTCACCTAATTGTGCTTGCTGGGGTTGAGCTTAGGTGCTTTAGGCCTGCCTTTCAACTGTCAAGTAACTGTTGTACAGATTCCTGAGCTTATTGGCCTCTCTCATTTCTGCATTTCAAACTGCGTATGGCATCTGTCTTCACCACATCACTGCTAGTGCATCCCATTGTAATCTACTGACCCCGAAAATAGCTCCTTTTAATGTCTCCATGGTTCATTTGGGCACTTATTTTCCACCTGTGTCCCTTTGTGTGTGTACCACCTTGTTAAATAAACTGTTTTTATCTGCCCTAGTAGTTCTTCAGAATCTTTTATGTGATCATCTCGCCTAACTCGTATTTCTTCAGGGTTTAAGGTTTAGTTCCCATAGTCTCACCTCGTAGCTCATACTCCTCAGCTTGGCTACT
>WNGS01063703.1:0-10368 GCA_020271785.1 Procambarus virginalis | reverse complement strand
CGGGCAGGTCCTTAATCTAACGATAATTTTAAGTAGTGGTAATTCTAGCAGAATTATAAAATGATAACAGATACATTGCAAGAAAAAATGAGATGAGAGAGATTAGTAGTATATTAAAGCACATTGTATATTAAGCTCTGATTGATTACATGGCAGCTTGATTGGTAATTCAAAAAAAAACGCTGCGCGTACTAGTGGATTTACAAGATTGTAAACACCATGCTATGTATTCTCACAAACCCAATGTACCTTCTTGTATATAAACAAATAAATAAATAAATAAATAAATAAATAAATAATAAATAAATAAATAAATAAATAAACAACCAGAGCTAAACTTTCCATCACAGAAAGAAGAAATAATAATGACACCACGAGACCAACATACTGCAAATTACTTAGAAAAAGTAAGAGTTCTGCAAGGGACCGTTACTGTATGTTTAGAAAAGCTGGACCCTTCCGAAAGACGCACACGAGTCGTGCTTTTAGGATACCTAATCGATTTCCCCCTGGATCCAGTACTAGAACACAAGCCAATCCTGAATGCGGAACGATGCCACACAAAAGTAGACAAGGCAGCGACACGTCAGGTTCTGGTGACCGTCATAGGACATGTGCCAAAAACATTCAGTCTTAGAAAGTGGGGAACATACCGACAGAGACCATACGTCCCGGAACCCCTGCGCTGCTTCAGGTGTCAGAAATACGGCCACTATCAATCAGGCTGCACCGGACAGGAGAGAGATGGAGCGTGTAGCCTGAGACATCCAACCAAAGACAGTATAGACAAGCACAAGGCAAACCAGGCCACAACAGCCAAATGTACAAATTGTGGAGGCAAACATCATGCCTTGAGCACAACCTGCTCTGCACGGAAAGAAAAAGTGCAGACAGCTCAGGCCAGGATAAACACACAGACCAGCCCCACATACACCAACACCAACGTCTGGAACACTCGTATACAGCCACAACAGACACTCACTCTCACAGAGCAAAATTCCCGAATCTATCAACTCCAAATCAGAAAATACACAAAAATTTTACAGAAATACAGCAATAACAAAAAAGCACAAATCAATCACTTTCGGAATCAACACAACAAATATACAGTTTTACCACCGAGGTCCAGCTGAAAAACATCGTGAAGATCATGGCAGAAACCATTATCAATTGCCTACAGATGACGCAGAACGCCTCACAACAACAGACTCAAGAAATCACTTGTGTAATAATGGACTAGATCGTGCAGCAGACCACAGTTAGATCGTGTAGCAGACCACAGTTACACAAGATATAGACAGTCTGAGACAAGACGGAGCACAAGAGGACAAACAACGCAACATGGACATACACACTACCAACAACAGTCTGGTAGTCAAAACACCAGAACATCAACATTCACAAAAGTAACCGCAAGAAGTAGTGACCACTCAAGATCAACAGAATCATACAACACAAGAGACAGACAACAACAGCCAATGCAGTCTGATATGCAACAACACCAACAAAGAAGTATTGAACAGCAGAGATGCACAGGCTCCAGCAACACAAGAGGCAGGCATGAACAATCAATGCAGCCCGATATGCAGCAGTATCAACAACGAAATACTGGATGGGAGAGATACACAGATTCTGACAACACAAGAAACGGCCACGAGCAATCAATGCAATCCGATGCGCAGCAATACGAACAGCAAAGCGATGGACCACAGTTATGCACAGATTCCAACAATGCAGGAAATGATCATGAGCAAGCAATCAGTGCAGTCCGATTTGCAGCGACACGACTTGCGAGGTGGAGAATATAGAGGTTGATTCTGAAGAGGAGTTCTGGTAGAACAGACAACACCAACCGAAACCGTCGTCTGGCCATTACGAATACTACAGTGGAACATTCAAGGTCTTGGAAATAAAAACCACACACTTCAGGAAGCTGCAATCAGCACGAAAGCAGATATAATCGTTTTGGAAGAAACTCTTTTCCCAGCCACGAAGTCCTTCAGATTAGCTGGATATCAGCACTATGTTATACCGTATGAGCAGGGGTGACAAAGAGGATTAATGACCCTAGTCAGGAACACCATACCTAGCAAGAAAATAGACCCAGTTTCATGAGGGGATGGAGTAGAGGTATTAGCAGTAACAGTGAATATGGCTAATATTGAGCTCCTCATATACAACGTCTACAAGCCCCCTAGACGTAAACTAGAAGCAGAGGCAGTGCTTGCCTTGGCCACGCAGGAATATGTAATTATTGCTGGGGATTTTAATGCTCATCATCAAGAGTTAGGTGAAACTGGGCCAACCAATGCAGATGAGCACCATTTAGCTGCAGAAGTACCCGAGATTACACTTCTCAACACTGGGGAACCCACTCACATTCATGGAGGTTCCCTTGATCTTATATTATTCTCAACAGCACTCAAGCATCAGGCGGTGATCACCAGTGACCACTATGCTACTGTCACAACACTAAACATAGAACGTCCTCCTACACCACCTGCACAACCTAGGTGGAATTAAAAAAAAGCAAATTGGAATATATATCAAGATGAACTTGAAAAATGGTATACACCATACAGGCCACCTGAGGATTTGAACATTCACGAGACCAATCTGCAGGAAGCCATTGTAGCTGCTGCAAACAAAGCTATTCCAATCATTATCCCAGGAAAGACAAAACTAAAGAACTATTGGTTCTATAGTAATGAAGTTAAAGAACAAAACCACAGAGTCAACATCTTCAGAAAACATCTAAAGAGAAACCCCACACCAGAAGGAAGAACTCTGCTAAGAGCGGTGATATCTGAAGCAAGACGAGTTTCTAGAGAAGTAAAGGAGGCAAGATGGTTTGAGTGGTGTCAAACTCTAAATGAACATAGTAGTCTTGGCAAGATATGGGGTCAGATTAAAACTATATCAGGTCGACCAGCCCGACCACAGGCATGTATTCAACCATTGCAGGAGGCTGAGAGACTTGCTCTCCAATTTGCAGAAAGAACAGCTTCATATCAGCTTCCTGCAATGGTCAGAAGGCAGCAAGAACAATTAAAACAAGAGAGGTTGACAGTCATTCATGAGAGCATAGCTACAAATGACGAATGTGACTGTTCCTTCACCAAACAAGAACTAGTCAGAGCCAAAAACGTTGATAAGGACACTGCACCAGGTGCTGATAACATTACATACTCAATGATCGCACACGCAGGTCCTGCTGGAGAACAAGGAATATTGGACGTTGTCAATGCATCTTGGCAACCAGCCAAACCGCCGACCTCTTGGAAGAAAGCAGACATCATTCCAATTCCAAAACCGAAAGAACCTGGCAACTACAGACCCATTTCATTAACATCATGCATTAGTAAAACTGCAGAACGGGTGGTCTTAAATAGGCTACTGTGGAAGACTGGAGACCTGCATAAACACATATTTGGCTTCACTAGAGGAGTAGGTACTGCCAACTGCATAGCAACATTACTAGGAACAGTTAACTCAGCGCCGGCTATGGTGATCTTCCTTGATCTAGAAAAGGCATTCGAACTTGCAAGCCCGCAAGCAATTTTACACACCTTAGTTAAAAACGGTGTAAAAGGAAAATGCTAGCATGGATTCAAGATTGCCTAAGTCACAGGTATGCCAGAGTAAAGTTGCAAGGACAAGTGTCGGACCACCACTTGCATGAGAATGGGACTCCACAAGGAGCAGTCCTCAGTCCTAGTCTTTTTAACATCCTTATGGAAAACCTCGTTACCATGACATTTGCAGAAGGGATTAAATTGCTAAGCTATGCTGATGATAAAGCATTAGTCGTTACAGGTCCTTCACTTTGAATAAAGCACAAAGGGCGTTAGATAAAGTAACATCCGAATGCAGCATTTTAGGGCTAAAAACATCTGCACAGAAGTCTAAGGCAATGAGACTAGGCGGCAACACTCCAGACAGGCACCTACACATTCAAGACATTAACCTTCAGTGGGTTACACAATATCAATATCTCGGAGTGTGGATAGATTCTAAAATGACATTCAACAAGCAAATTCAATGTCTGAAGGAGAAAAGAAAATCATGACTGAATATAATGAGAGCAATCACAGGGCCCCGTCTAGGAGCGGGACACAAGTGTTAAGAATGTTTTACATACACGCCGTTCGTTCCCTAGATTATATAGCGCCTGCCTTACTCACTCTTTCTCCTGGTCAGTGGGCAAACGTTGAGGTTATTCAAAACGATGCATTGAGAATCATAACAGGAGCTCCCAAAAGGATTAAAATACTGAACCTAAGAATAGAAACCAAGCTAACGTCGATTGAAATAAGGGTAAAAGGGATTGCTGCGTGCATGCTGACCAAGATATTGACTAGACCTAGAATCAGTTCACTTAAAGATATAATCACTGGAGCACTAACTCGGGACAGAAGAGCCTCCAATAGCAACAGGTGGACCCATTGTGCGATAAAAACAATCAATACATTCGATATAACAAACACAGTCACTGAGAAGGGTGTCGACGAAATACATGCAGACTTTGTTATGCAAGCCCCTTGGGAATCTCCGCCAGCAGACTTTAAGATTATGGTTATTGAAGGAAAAAAACCAGACAAATCCTCATCTGCTACGTAACATTGCACAGATGCATATAGAAGCAAACATGGCATCCGACAGCTTCACTTACTTCACAGATGGATCAGTAGACCAGCAGGGACAAGAAACCGGAGCTGCAGTTAAAGCAGGAAACTCTGTAAATAGTTGGAGGCTCTCAAATGGGTGTTCGACTTTACAAACAGAGATGCTAGCCATTCAAAAGGCTTTGGAACATTCTCTTGCTGAACACCGTCAACATGTTATCATACATACAGATTCGAGAACTGCCATTGAAACCTTGCAACAAGAACACATATGTGATAACATCCATCTATTCACAAATGTCATATCATTAATGCAAACACTCAAACGACAAGGCCGTCAGGTACTTATCAACTGGGTGCCAAGTCATGTGGGAATAATAGGAAATGACATTGCAGACGAAGCTGCCAAACTTGCAACTAAGAGAAGAAATGTAGACATTTACATACCACAGAGTCTATCACAGATTAAGAAAGTAATTAGAAACAGAGCAATGCAAAAGATGTACAGTGACCACAACACAGCAGTTGCAACATCAGGATCTGCGGGTTGGTACAAGAATTCAACCAACTACAACCACTTAGTTTGATGAAAGGGAGCAGTAGAACAACAGAAGTACACTTACATCGCATCAGGCTTGGATACCCATGTGCATGGGAAATAGGCTTACAGGTTCCGGAAGATGAGAGGAAATGTCAACACTGTGGAGAAATGCCCGACAGACCTCTGGAACATTATCTAACACAGTGCACAGTTACAAACCCATTAAGATTTCAACTTAGATTCAACAAAGTTAGTTAGTTTAGTTCATTTATTATGCGCCCCATACCCATCTTGTGGGCGGTAGTGGAAAGGGTTACAGAGGCACATAATGGGCTCAGGGACTGAACCCAACAATTCATTTAGCTACACAAGTTACACTCTTGATGAGCTAGTTACAAAATTCAGAATAAGTCGTCACATCGTCAATGGGGTTCGAGATCGACCATAACTACACAGAGTAGAAGTTGCTAAACACGTGGGACAAAATCTTACTGAAGCGACCAGTAATAAATACTCATACTCCGCCCAAGTAAAACATAAACAAGCAACACTTAGTGGGCCACCCAAAGGCTTAGGGCCCGCGTAGGAATATCCCTGAAAGCAAAATAAAATGAAAGTGCCCTGAGTCGAGTTTTGCATTACCTATGAGTTGGTTGAGCTCCTTTTAGCTAGTTAGAAGCGAATTTTTCTTTGATTTTGACATGTTGGATTCTTTTTGCCTACTCTGTAAGCAGCAATTATGTTTGTTTTGTTGATTTCATAACGCATTTGGTCTTTTATGATAGCATGTACAATGACACAAAAAAATAAGTCCAGTAACTTTTTCTGGTGTTGTTCGTTCTGGGATATACAAATACAAATACAAATATATATTCAGGTAAGTACATACATAGATGCAAAACGTTGATGGATTTAGAGATAGAGCTAGTACATACAATGCCTAAAGCCACTATTACACAAAGTGCTACGGGCAGGAAAAACACCAAGACTAAAACTTAATAGTAATTGAGATTAAAGTATAAATTGTGTTGAGGAAAAAAAAGGGGGGGGGGAACATGGCAGTAAAATAGCAAAAATACAATTTGGACAACAAACAGCATTGTTTAAAATAGAAGACATGGGTTGACATTTTGGGGTGAGGTAGGTTACATGGAGTTAATTAGGTAGTACTTAGTTCTTATCTTAAACTGGTTGGGAGAGGAACAGTCTTTGACATGATTGGGAAGGTCATTCCACATTCTGGGTCCCTTAATTTGTAAAGCATTTCTAGTTTGATTAAGTCGTACTCTTGGAATATCAAATAGGTATTTGTTTCTGGTGTGGTGCTCATGGGATCTGTTACAACCTTCTAGGAAGCTTTTAAGGTCAGGACTGACATTACAGTTCAGCGTTTCATATATAAAAATTACACAGGAGAGGATGTGCAGTGACTTAATATCTAACATATTCAGAGATTTGAGTAAGGGTACCGAGTGATGTCTGGGGCCAGAGTTAGATATTGTCCTAATAGCAGCTTTGTGTTGAGTAATTAGAGGACGTAAATGATTTTGGGTCGTAGAACCCCAAGCACAAATACCATAGTTGAGATAAGGATAGATGAGAGAGTAAGAGTGTCACCAGGGTAGGGCGAGGTACATAGTATCTGATCTTAGAAAGAATGCCAATATTTTTTTTAACTTTTTTTGATATATTTAGAATGTGTCCCTGGAAATTCAGCTTGTGGTCAATGAAAACGCCAAGGGATTTGCCATCTACTTTGTTACAAATTTGGTTATTGTTTATCCTGAGACTTATTTGATTTGAGGATTTATTGCCAAACAAAATATAGAAAGTTTTGTCAGTATTGAGGGTGAGTTTGTTGGCAGTTAGCCAGTGATGGACTTTATTTAGCTCAGTATTCACTGTGACATTTAGAGCAAGGGGGTCAGGACTGGAGTAAATGAAGGTCGTGTCGTCAGCAAATAGAATTGGTTTAAGATGTTGGGAGGCATTTGGAACGTCATTAATGTAGATGAGAAAGAGGAGAGGGCCAAGTATGCTGCCTTGGGGAACACCAATGTTGATGGGTAGGGTGGGAGAAATTGAATTATTCACAAAAACATACTGGAGCCTGTCAGTAAGGTAAGATTTGAGGTATTGCAGGGAGTGTCCTCTGACTCCATAATGATGTAATTTAAGAAGAAGTTTTGGTGGTTGACAGTGTCAAAAGCCTTACGCAGGTCCACAAATAACCCAACAGGGAACTCTTTTTTATCAAGAGCTGCATGTATCAAGTTAATCACTAAGAAATAAAAAAAATCAAATTCAAATTCAAATTCAAATGTTTATTCAGGTAAAGTACATACATACAAGGGGTGATACAAATATTGATGAATTTATAGATAGAGCTAGTACATACAATGCCTAAAGCCACTATTACGCGAAGCGTTTCGGGCAGGAAAAACACTAAAGACTAAAACTTAATACTAATTGAGATTAAAGAATAAAATGTGTTGAGACAATATAAAAATAAAAAAGGGGGAACATGGCAGAAAAACAGCAAAAATACAATTAGGTCGACAAACAGCATTGTTTAAAAATAACAGACATGGGTTGACATTATAGGGGGAAGGTAGGTTACAGGGAATTAATTAGGTAGTGCTTAGTTTTTATCTTAAACTGGTTGAGAGAAGTACAGTCGAGGTGCCGGAGTGCCGGCGGGGAAGTGGTTCAAATAGCTTCGGCTATCACTTCCTTTTGTCTGGTCATGATGGTCAAGCAGATTAAGGCGTCCTGTACATACCAGTTGCGTTGCTCCTGTCAGTATGGGTTCGAGTCACTTCTGGGGTGTGAGTTTTCAGTTATATATATATATATATATATATATATATATATATATATATATATATATATATATATATATATATAATACTCATGAAAGGATGTGCAGTGACTTAATATCTAACATATTCAGAGATTTGAGTAGGGGTACCGAGTGATGTCTGGGGTCAGGTGAGATATTGTCCTAATAGCAGCTTTGTGTTGAGTAATTAGAGGACGTAAATGATTTTGGGGTAGTAGAACCCCAAGCACAAATACCATAGTTGAGATATGGATAGATGAGGGAGTAATAGAGAGTCACCAGGGCAGGTCGAGGTACATAATTATGATCTTAGAAATAATGCCAACAGTTTTTGAAACTTTTTTTATATATTTAGAATGTGTCCCTGGAAATTCAGCTTGTGGTCAATGAGAACGCCAAGGAATTTGCCATCTATTTTGTTACAAATTTGGGTATTGTTTATCCTGAGATTTATTTGATGCATGCATGAAGTGCATTGTTAGTGCTTTTTTGGGTCTGAAGCCATATTGACAAGAGCTATGTATATTGAATTTGGCCAGATAAGAGAAAGCCGCTTGTAGATTAGTTTTTCAGATATTTTTGACAAGTTTGGCAGAATTGATATAGGTCTGAAGTTGTTGACATCAGTGAGATCACCACATTGGTGGACAGGGGTTACTCTCGCTTTTTTTTTTTAGAATATCTGGAAAGGTTTGGAGTTCAAGTGACTTGTTGAAGAGCAATGCAATGGCAGGAGCTAAAAATCTGAAAGCTTTTTTGTAAATAAGAGTTGGTATCTCCTCAGGGCATGTTATAAAAAAATTGTGGGTTGACTATGGGGGAACTGGTACTATTAAGGGGTAAGGGTAAGTAGAATAGAGATATCAAGATATGGGAGAATCAAAAGGCCCGGCCCCCAAAATAATATATCCACAGTAATAAATGCTTGCTACTAAACCCGGTTAGTCTAGGAAATGATTATTGTACTCCCACACAGGAATAAGGGATACTCTGTTCAAACTTACTTATTTATTAACCCCGTAACACCCCCCATACACAATCACACCAATAACAATTTAATACTAACTTTACCACACAATCTTACGTTAAAAGCCTTGGTCCACATAGACAGGATACAAGGTTTTACACTGAAAGCAAGCTAGGGTAAAGCTCTACTATAACACACTAGAGTCAGCCTAGGGTAGGGGACACGTGGTACACTGGGACCCCAGTTAGCATAACAGGTAATATAAAACCTTAAAAATACTTACTACACCCCAGGTATACTACTCTACACATATAACGATAGGTATGCCAGACATATACAAACTGAGTAATGGAGTACTTAACCAGCTAAGTCACAGAAATAAAGAATTAAGAGGAGGAGGAGAGAGCGTCCAAACAGCACAGCAGTCAGCAGAGAAGACCGTCCCAGTCTCCCGTCTCCCTCTCCGAAAGCTATGCTGCCGGCAGACTGTTCAACTAATCATACCGGTGCCCGATACTAAATTTACTCAGGTTTACTTTACAAATGATTAGACAGTATTAGTAAACATAGTTGATGCCTATTTTATTATTTAATAAACAACCCCAAGCTCAATCTTTAAATACTCTGAGAAACAAGAATAGTCTTACGACTGGCAGGGAAGATACGACATATGCCACTCGCAATGCGTTTTACTCTATGGTAGCTCAATAAGCTCAAATTTTGACCTCTGGTTTCCCTCTAAAGAACCCAGAGTCGTAACACTCCTCCCCCCTTCAGAGAAAAAAAAAATGTGACTACTAGAATAGTTATCTTGAGGTTATCTTGAGATGATTTCGGGGCTTTTTAGTGTCCCAGCGGCCCGGTCCTCGACCAGGCCTCCACCCCTAGGAAGCAGCCCGTGACAGCTGACTAACACCCAGGTACCTATTTTACTGCTAGGTAACAGGGCATAGGGTGAAAGAAACTCTGCCCATTGTTTCTCGCCGGCGCCTGGGATCGAACCCAGGACCACAGGACCACAAGTCCAGTGTGCTGTCCGCTCGGCCGACCGACTCCCTAGTAGTCATATTTTTTTTGTAAGAGTATACAGAATAAAATGGACATCCATGACATAATAGAAAATCAACCAAACAACATTTCTGTCAAAAAAAAAATTACAAGGGAATTCTACTGAAAGAAAAAAACATACACAAAAACAAAACAAAAAAAACAAAAGGAAGTAAGTAAATAAATTGGACACGGGATATTTAATGTCACAGGAGAACCTAAATAAAAAATAACTAAAGCATGACATTTGATTTGGTATGGCTTCCTGCGGCTCGGATGAACGTTACTCAGGCACGCGGGACAGAGCGTCGGCTATCATGTTGAGCCGGCCCGGTAGGTGGATACC
>WNGS01063698.1:0-25485 GCA_020271785.1 Procambarus virginalis | reverse complement strand
GCTAGCTTGATCGTCAGGCGGAGCTGGGTGGAGCTAGGTGAGGTACCTAGTAATTCCTCCTCTCCTCCCTACATGTGAGATAACCCCGACTCTCCCCCATGGAAGTCACTCTTCTCCCCTCCCTGTAACTGTAACGTGGATAAATTGGTCCGCCGGTTTTCAATTTATATATTTTCCATTATTATGGTTACAAAATATGATACAAAAATCAGCATGAAAAATTACCTCTGCTGAAGACATTGGTACTACAAACAGATATTAACAAAGTTTTCGATTGGGCAGCAGAAAATAACATGATGTTTTTTAACGGTGATAAATTCCAGTACTCAGATACGGCAAAAATAGGATCTTAAACATAATACAGGGTACAAAACACAATCGAATCTGCCCATAGTAGGAAACAGAAGTCAGGATTTGGGAATAATGATGTCCGACGACCTAACGTTTAGGGAGCATAACCAAGCAAGTATTGCGTCAGCCAGAAAAATGATAGGATGGATTACGAGAACCTTCAAGTCCAGGGATCCCATCACAATGGTTGTACTCTTCAAATCACTTGTGTTGTCCCGTCTTGAGTACTGCTCAGTACTCACTTCCCCCTTTAGAGCAGGAGAAATTGCTGAAATTGAGGGAATACAGAGAACATATACAGCACGCATAGACAAGATAAAGCACCTAAATTATTGGGATCGTCTCAAAGCTCTCCAAATGTACTCACTAGAAAGGAGACGAGAGAGATACCAAATAATATACACATGGAAAATACTGGAGGGACAGGTCCCAAATCTGCACAGTAAAATAACAACGTACTAGAGTGAATGACATGGAAGAAAATGCAGAATAGAACCAGTGAAGAGCAGAGGTGCCATAGGCACAATCAGAGAACACTGTTTGAACATCAGAGGTCCACGGTTGTTGAACGTCCTACCAGCGAGCATCAGAAATATTACAGGAACAACCGTGGACATCTTCAAGAGGAAACTAGATTGTTTCCTTCAAGGAGTGCCGAACCAACCGGGCTGTGGTGGGTATGTGGGCCTGCGGGCTGCTCCAAGCAACAGCCTGGTGGACCAAACTCTCACAAGTCAAGTCTGGCCTCGGGCTGGGCTTGGGGAGTAGACGAACTCCCAGAACCCCATCAACCAGGTATCAACCAGGTAACTAGGTATGGTTACGTCCCTGGTACTTAAATGTACTAAGTCCTCTTCTAGTTTTCCCTGTGCATGGATCCGTAACCTACTATTAGTACTCATCTCGACCCTTAAGTCAACCACCAAAGATCCTCCGCTCCACTCAGCCCACAGGTCTTGATGAATGTCATATGTCTTTACGAATTTTCCTATCGGTCTCAAATTTCGTGTCAGTTACTCTAGAATTAAACCTACAGAACGCCCATGATTCACTGTGCAGCATGCAATATTCCACACAAGGAAAATTCTTGTTTCCCCTATCTCCCTAGGAGGGCGGAAGGAAATAATAAAATAAATTCCCACCCTCAGTTCTAACTGGCTAAGGTCATTAATTCCATGTACCGGGGAGGGGGGGGGATGATGGACCTCGGAGTCGCTAATCCACGCCTATGACCGCTTTATCCTTAATCCCCTTAATGCGTAATATCCCGTCCCCCCCTACCAAGGGGCGCACAAATTCAATGAGTACAAATACACAAATCACAATACAAGAATCCCATTTAACATTTCAGGTTAATATAGTACTCTTAAGAGTATAATAGTGTACATCCACCGCACTAGATTTTAACCCATTAACGTTCCAAGATAATATCCTCACTCTACTTAATGATTAATAATAAAACTACCATTGCCCTGTCCGTCACATTTCACGGGATACGAGTTTTTCTTAGACACTCTTCCATCACCGTAACATTTTTGCTTTCTCCTCACTTGCACAACATCTACTAACATCAAAAGTAATATTATTCCTATCTATTTTTTGTTAATTCTGTATACCGTTTTACTTTAACCTTTGTTTCAACATCTGTCACTACGGAAGGTTGAACACCGCTAACACTACTAGAAAGTGCCTTTTCGTGACTATCCTCTATCATCAATACGTCATGTTCTTCCTTACTTTCTTCTACACACATTTCACTTTCCATTTCACGTCCTGTTTCACTTACCATTTCACGTCCTGTTTCACTTACCATTTCACGTCCTGTTTCACTTTTTATTTCACGTCCTGTTTCACTTTCCATATCACGTCCTGTTTTACTTTCCATTTCACGTCCTGTTTCACCACGTCTATCCTCCATAGCTAATTTTTCTAATGTCTCGATCCTCTTGTCTAGTTTTTTTTTTTTAGATATTCCAATATTTGAGTACCAACCTCAGGCCGAGTTCACTATATTGTCCTGAACCTTGTTTCCACAAGGTTTAATTTTTTCAGCTGCGTTTCCTACTTTCCCTAGGCTCGCCTTAATTGTCTCCGCTCTTTTTTCACACACATTGTTCATAGGGGGCTGTCATTGGCTTCCAGCTGTTCCTTCTATGTTCCTGCTGCACAATCTTTCCTTCCTTCGAGGATACATCTATCCTGCTTGTAGCACCCGTCCTAGAGTCTCTCAGATGAGGCTTCATGCGGCATAGATAGGAACCAGCAATGTGGCTGCCTCGACAATTGCAATAAGATGGGACGATTTTTTCAACGTTTTTAATCTTGACTCTACACTCTCTACACTAAACTATCAACACCTGGGGTCAAACTGGCATTTCCAAGCCATACAATTATTAGACAGTTAATGAACTCTGAAGCACCACGAGGCTGTTTATAAAAATATTAACAGTTGATTGGGAAGTTTTCATGTTTTTAAACTGTTTAATAAATGTTATCAAAGCCGGCAAAGATTGAGGAAAGATGTACACGTTTGTAAGTACTTGCGTAACTGCTTCGTGATCGGGCCCATGATAACTATGGGGTGCACAATAAACTAAGACTCTCAGGATGAGTATGTGGTTCAAAATATATACTTTAATAACAAAAATGTGAAACTATATTTTTATGTTTCTGAATTTCTGATGATATAGACTATATATGGTTTATAATTAAGTTAAGAGATGTATTTGTGGATGCCATTCCAAGGCTTTGGGCCTTCTTTTGAAAATTACCTGCTTGTGGCTGACATATGTAATCTGACTGTGTCAGCCATAATTCACCTAGACATCGATCCTGCGTCATAATTAACATCATCAATAAATGATGATGATAGAGTGCAATTCAGGTATCTTTGCAACTTGATAGGAAATCGTTAAGTCCTAAATATATCTTTGTTCTTATACTTGAAATATTGTTACATTCAACGTTTGAAAACAAAGTTTATATCTGTATCTTTAATAAAAAAAACATTAATGTTTATCAGCGCATCTTTGTGAATTACATATTTTATCAGTATTGTGCAGCCTGTTTTCCCCGCCTGGCTGGACAATTTCAATTTCTTTATTTATTATGCACCCCATACCCATCCCGTGGGCGGTGGTGTAAAGGATTACAGAGGCACATAATCGGTTCAGGAACTGAACCCTCTAGTTCGTTTAGCTAAGCAAATAACAATTTTTGACGCTAGTTACAAAATTATTAATGTTATATACACATGTACACACTCATACATACATGTACATATATATATGCGTATACATATATACATACACATACATATTTAATCACCCACACAAATAAACACATCAATAATCTTTGTGCCACAAGTGATCAACAAGAGGCTCACAACAGTCACTATACAAGGCACTTTACATTTATGATGAGTCACACAGTTACTAGTCTTGCTGCACACCCACCCAACTGGGCGGCAGCTTTACAGTCATGTGCACCACACCCACCCAACTGGGCGGCAACTTTACAGTCATGTTCATGATTACCTACAGTAAGCAAATTTTGGATACTTCGCTAAGATTTTGGGCAGCACATCATTATGAATGAAGTACTTACACACACTGATGCCAATAGTTTTCTTGTGTCCTGACACCGGCGATGGGGTTGTATTATTTATTTAACGAAATATATAAATATATATTCCTTGAAATTTTGTCACATTAACGTCTACATCTGTCGTTCTTCTAACATATAGATGTTAAGGTTAATTAACATATATGCAAATTACAAAATTTATTAACTGGAGTGCAGAGCTTCACACACTCAATGCTAGCCATCAAGTAACTATCAAAATGCATATATCTTTGCTTTCACTTCTGTTATATTTATGACAAGGGATTTAAAATTTCCCTATATTTCTGCTTTTCTGATGATATAAAAAAAACTTTCGTTTATTACAGTATCTACATAAAATTAACATTGATCTTCATTAGGTTGTAGTTCCCATCAATAGGGAGAGCGTCGGTCAAAATTTTTTTTTTTAAATATAAATATCTTTCCTCTCAATAATATGCCCGAAACGCTATGCGTACTAGTGGCTTTAGATATTGTATGTACTAGCTCTATCTATAAATCCAATATTATGTTTGTAAATCGACTATTTATGTACTTTCCTGAATAAAATGAACTTTAGTAATATCTAATCTCTGTGACTAAAACGTAAGAACGACTTTATCTATGCCTTTTTGATAACATATACAATTATAAGCTTTATTAGTGAATCTCTATTAATTAAGCAATATATCAGAGAGTGTGTAGGGTTCGGTGTTCCATGTGAGAAGAGACATGGGAGATTTTACATCAGTACAGTAAATGGTTTAAGTAGCAAACGCATACTAACGAATAATGATTGGTATCTATAGACCAACACTAGAAGTCGATTTAACTTCCAGACATGTATTTTTCAATAAGTCTTAAATGTTTTGTGGCTAGTTATGTTAGATATTATTAGAAATACGTATTCTACTTGTTAATATTAAATTTGCGATCATTTAAGGAGAGAAGTGCGACGACTGGATCACTGTGTACAGAAGGTTGAGATGCCAACAAACACTTTCCAGACAACAATATATCTTGGATAAGTCGCTCCACAACATTGACACGGACCGTTGACTTCCTGTGAGGCCACATATTTGCTTATTTCATAATGAAATTATATTATTTCATAATAAATATATGTTTTCTCGTGTTCTGCATTAAGCACCAACATTATTAGGAATAATTATACCATATTTCTTCATTATTTAAGTAATGCTATAAGGCTTTGAGTAGCTTTGGGTCATTAGGTGAACAGAATCTCCAATAGATGGGGCGAGAGTCGCGCTATCTCTCGCCCGGGCGAGAGTCGAAACTTATTTTAGAATTGATATATCTTTGTCCTCCAACAAGATATATTTCCTTTGGTGCACTCACAATAACGAGTATATCTCGGTCTTTCTGAAGGCATATAATATTTTAGGCTTTATAAGCGTATCTTTGTTAATTACACACTATATTGACAAGTGCGTAGGCTTCTGCACTCCATGACCGACAAGCTACTGAATGCCACTATAAAAACGTATGTATCTTCACGTGAGCTTTATATATGTCTATGGTAAAGTATTTAAAATGAAGCTTATATTTCTATCTTTCTTAAGACATATAAAACATTTGTGTTTATTAACGAATTTACGTGAAATAAGCATTGTTCTGAGAGAGAGTTGCTCTGTCGATCAGTCTGTGCGGGGTCGGAGGTCGGCGATTATTAAAACACATGTATCTTCATTAGAACTTTATATATTTCTATGGTAAAGTAGTTAAAATGAAGCTTATATTTCTATCTTTCATAAGACATATAAAACATTTGTGTTTATTAACGAATTTACGTGAAATAAGCATTGTTCTGAGAGAGAGTTACTCCGTTGCTCGATCTGTGCGGGATCGGAGCTCGCCGATTATAAAAATACACGTATCTTCGCTTTAAATACAAATATGCCCATGGTAAGGCATTTAAAATGAAGATTATGTTTCTATCTTTCTTGAGACGTATAAACCTCTTACGTTTATTAACGATTCTGCGTGAAATAAGCATTGTTCTGAGATGAATATTGCGGATTTCCAGCTCTACGACCGATGAAAAATGCAACTTTTATACAACTGCAAATATCTTCAGTTTTACTTTAAATTTTGTCCTGAAAGAGTTTTCATATATAGATCCAGTTTCTGCCGTTCTCCTGGCATAAAAAGACCTTTGGTTTAATAAGTTATCAAGATGTTTTCAACAATATTACTAGGGCGTTCACCGATTCCAACATGGGCGACCCTTTTGGAAACGCAACACATGGGTTGACCTGATTGATATATGGGTCAGATTCCATTAACGTTCGGAACATATATATATTTATTTATTTATATACAAGAAGGTACATTGGGATTGTGAGGATACATAGCATAGTAATTACATTCTTGTAAAGCCACTAGTACGTGCAGCGTTTCGGGCAGGTCCTTAATCTAAGAAAATTTTAAGTAGGTAAAAGCTAGCAAAATTTATAAAAATGATGACAGATACATAGCAAGAAAAAAAATAAGATGAGAGAAATTTGTAGGTATATTAAGGCACATAGGTAGCTCAGATTGATTGCAATGACAGCTTGAATGGCAGTTAACAAAAATTAGTAGGCACAATACAGCATATGGCTAGCACATAAAAGAAGACAGCAATGAACACAATGATAAGGTTGTTTGGATTAAGTACATAAAGATTAGGAGATTGGGTAACACTAGATACAAAGCAAATTTAAAGCTCAGTGTAGGAAACTACGAAGATGAAATTCGGTACTTTTTGTAGGCGATGAGTCACAATAACGTGGCTAAAGTATGTTGACCAGACCACACACTTGAAGGTGAAGGGACGACGACGTTTCGGTCCGTCCTGGACCATTCTCAAGTCGACTGAGAATGTGTGTGGTCACCTTCTAGTGTGTGGTCTGGTCAACTTAGGTACTTTTTGTTTTTGTTTTTGAATGAGGCAAAAGTTTGACAGCTTTTCAATTCACTAGGGAGTGAGTTCCATAGACTAAGTCCCTTAACCTACCTTACCCCTCTATTGTCAATCCATGTCTGCTTTTTAAACAACGCTGTTTGTCGACCTAATTGTATTTGTGCTGCTTTTTCAGCCATGTTTCCTCTTTTTTATCTCTATTTTTATTTGTTCTCAACACATTTTATTCTTTATACTCAGTTAGTATTAAGCTTTAGTCATTAATGTTTTTCATGCCCGAAACGCTTTGCGTAATAGTGGCTTTAGGCATTGTATGTACTAGCTCTATCTATAAATCAATCATTCTTTGTAAAATCCCTTGTATGTATGTACTTTACCTAAATAAACATTTTATTTCATTTATTTTTATTTTCTGATAGCAGATTTTTGCTGGGTGATGATGGGCATGAGGTGGTTTGCAGTGGTTGAACCCCATGCACAGATACCATAATTAAGATAGGGATAGATTAGTGCACAATATAGTGAGAGGAGAGCAGAGTTAGGAACATAATATCTGATTTTGGAGAGTATACCAACTGTCTTGGAGACTTTCTTAGTTATGTGTTGAATGTGGGTGCTGAAGTTGAGTCTCTTGTCTAGGAATAGGCCAAGAAACTTGCCATCATTTTTATTACTGATGTTAATGTTGTCTATCTGTAGCTGAATTGCATTCGATGATTTGCTTCCAAATAAGATGTAGTAAGTCTTTTCTATGTTTAGTGTTAGTTTGTTAGTTGACATCCATAAGTGGACTTTTTTTAATTCATTATTCACAACATTGTTTAGTGTATGTGGGTTGGAGTCTGAATAGATGAGAGTAGTATCATCAGCAAACAATATAGGTTTAAGAATATTAGAGACATTAGGCAGATCGTTTATATATATATATATATATATATATATATATATTATATATATATATATATATATATATATATATATATATATATAATATATATATATATATATATTTTATATATATATATATATATATATATATATATATATATATATATATGTCGTACCTAGTAGCCAGAACGCACTTCTCAGCCTACTATGCAAGGCCCGATTTGCCTAATAAGCCAAGTTTTCATGAATTAATTATTTTTCGACTACCTAACCTACCTAACCTAACCTAACCTAACTTTTTCGGCTACCAAACCTTAGGTAGGGTTGGTTAGGTTCGGTCATATATCTACGTTAATTTTAATTCCAATAAAAAAATTGACCTCATACATAATGAAATGGGTAGCTTTATCATATCATAAGAAAAAAAAATAGAGAAAATATATTAATTCAGGAAAACTTGGCTTATTAGGCAAATCGGGCCTTGCATAGTAGGCTGAGAAGTGCGTTCTGGCTACTAGGAACGACATATATATATATATATATATATATATATATATATATATATATATATATATATATATATATATGTCGTACCTAGTAGCCAGAACGCACTTCTCAGCCTACTATGCAAGGCCCGATTTGCCTAATAGGCCAAGTTTTCATGAATTAATTGTTTTTCGACAACCTAACCTACCTAACCTAACCTAACCTAACATTTTCGGCTACCTAACCTAACCTAACCTATAAAGATTGGTTAGGTTAGGTTAGGTAGGGTTGGTTAGGTTCGGTCATATATGTACGTTAATTTTAACTCCAATGAATAAAAATTGACCTCATACATAATGAAATGGGTAGCTTAATCATTTCATAAGAAAAAATTAGAGAAAATATATTAATTCAGAAAAACTTGGCTTATTAGGCAAATCGGGCATTGCATAGTAGGCCAAAAAGTGAGTTCTGGCTACTAGGTACGACATATATATATATATATATATATATATATATATATATATATATATATATATATATATATATATATATAAGAAATAGAAGAGGTCCTAAGATACTGCCCTGTGGCACTCCAACGGTTATTGGTAGAGTGGAAGAAGTTGTATCATTGATGGTTACATATTGGTGTCTGTTACTAAGATAGGATCGGATGTAGTCAAGGGCATGGCCTCGGATTCCATAATGCTGGAGTTTAAGAGGTAGTTGTGATTAACAGTATCAAAGGCTTTTATTAGGTTAATGAAGAGTCTAATCGGAAACTCATTTTTGTCAAGTGCTGAGTAGATTACGTCAAGGAGACTAATGATTGCATCGTTGGTGCTCTTTTGGGACCGGAAGCCAAACTGGCAGGGGCTGAGTATGTCGAATTTTACGAGGTAGGAATAGAGCTGTTTGTAGATAACTTTTTCAAATATTTTTTATAGAATGGGTTATCTTGAGATGATTTCGGGGCTTTAGTGTCCTCGCGGCCCGGTCCTCAACCAGGCCTCCACCCCAGGAAGCAGCCCGTGACAGCTGACTTACACCCAGGTACCTATTTTACTGCTAGGTAACAGGGGCATAGGGTGAAAGAAAATCTGCCCATTGTTTCTCGTCGGCGCCCGGGATCGAACCCAGGACCACAGGATCACAAGTCCAGCGTGCTGTCCGCTCGGCCGACCGGCTCCCTGGGTAGGTTTGATATTGGTCTATAATTGTTTATGTCCACTGGATTGCCTCCTTTATGAACTGGCGTTACTCTTGCTTTTTTAAGGATATCAGGGAAGGTATGACACTCAAGGGATTTGTTGAACAGTAGAGCTATGAGTGGCGCAAGGGCATGGGAGGCGCTCTTGTATACAATGGACGGAATTTCACTGATGTTCCCAGCATTGGTTTTTAGAGAGTGTATGATGGACACAACATCTGTCGGGCTGACTGGTGAAAGGAGAAGAGAGTTTGGATAGCTGCCTGAGAGATATGTGTTAATATGTGTCTGAGTCTGTGGGATTTTACTGGCAAGATTAGCACCAATCGATGAAAAGAAGCTATTAAATTCATTCGCCATTTCTAAATCAGATGACGGTGTAGAGCCATCGTTATAGAGTTTTATTTGGTTATGTGGTTACCTTACCTTGAGGTTACCTTGAGGTGCTTCCGGGGCTTAGCGTCCCCGCGGCCCGGTCATCGACCAGGCCTCCTGGTTGCTGGACTGATCAACCAGGCTGTTGGACGCGGCTGCTCGCAGCCTGACGTATGAGTCACAGCCTGGTTGATCAGGTATCCTTTGGAGGTGCTTATCCAGTTCTCTCTTGAACACTGTGAGGGGTTTGCCAGTTATGCCCCTTATGTGTAGCGGGAGCGTGTTGAACAGTCTCGGGCCCCTGATGTTGATAGAGTTCTCTCTCAGAGTACCAGTTGCACCTCTGCTTTTCAACGGGGGTATTCTGCACATCCTGCCATGTCTTCTGGTCTCATGTGATGTTATTTCTGTGTGAAGGTTTGCCCGGACCAGCCCCTCTAATATTTTCCACGTGTAAATTATTATGTATCTCTCCCGCCTGCGCTCAAGGGAGTACAGATTTAGGGTCTTTAGTCGGTCCCAATAGTTTAGATGTTTTACTGAGTGGATTCTAGCAGTAAAGGATCTCTGCACGCTCTCCAGGTCAGCAATTTCACCAGCAGTGAAAGGGGCTGTCATTGTGCAGCAGTACTCCACTCTAGAGAGCACAAGCGTTTTGAAAAGTATCATCATCGGTATAGCATTTCTAGTGTGAAAAGTTCTTGTTATCCAACCTGTCATTTTTCTTGCAGTTGTGACGGCTACTTTATTGTGTTCGACTCGCTGGCCAGGCCTTGGGGTGAGAGGACGTGCGCGCCTCCTCTCCCCTCTAGGGTCAAGTCCCTCGTCCCCAGCCTTGTGCTGTGATCGCCGGGGCAGTATCGTCACAATACTACTGTGCTGCTGAGTGTTCCGACACTATTGCATAAGTCACTAGTATCAGAGGAACCCTAGAGTGAACTAGTGAGTGGCGCCTGAGGCTTGGAGGCAGGCCAGCCTGCCCCCACCGCTCCCTTAGGGGGAAGCCTACCAAACATTAGTGTTTGATGCATTGCTGGTGTTAATAACACAGCATCACCTGTACAGTGTACCTGGGACTCACTGTAAGACTCTCTAACAAGAACCACAGGGCATCAACAGCTTCAGGCAACACTGCTTCAGGCAAGGAGAGTGGTGGGACCGTAACCTGACCCCCACGGGCCTCCGACCCTTGCGGTTAGAACACTGACCGAACGGTCAGCCCTATTCCTTCCCTGGCGGGAGGTTGACAGCCGCCAACACTTCAATGATGCCAGCTTTGTACACAGCAACTGTACATTCCTAGTTATAAGACTTATCTTCCCCACTTTCTCTTATTCTTCTCACTTCGCCATTTCAACAGGTCAAGTGGAACGGTCCAGTGGCCCATGCGGTTACCTGTAAAATCTGGGGGGCCACTTGACTTGGGCATCTGTTTACCCTTGTAGCAGGGCTAGGCTGTCTTAGGGGACATTCTGTCCACATAGGAGAATAAGTCACTGAGGGCTACCCTCTCCGAGTCCCAACCAACCAAGTGGAATATCCAAGTGTTTATCCAAGTCGTCTGAGCACTCTCAAACCCACTGAGAGTGCTCTACCCCTCAGAGCAGTTTATGACTGTTGGCGCTGATGATTGGTAAGGCATGCTGCCTGCTCTGCCATTTGTCGTGTTAATCATCATCATATGACTATCAATGTACACCAGGTATCGGAAGAGGTTAGAGCAACAATTACCGCCGCCTGNTAGCGATTATTCACCACGTTTATTATATAAATATATTACAATACACACTATTGAATAATATTACTGCAAAAAAACTAAGAAAAAATCAATCGGAGACATTGAAACAATTGGGTAATAATATCTTTGTTGCAACTCCCATCTGTCAGCGCGGGTGACGCTGACCAGCCCTGATGACCGCTCTGTCAACGCCCACTTTTTGCCAGACTTCTTCGGTCAATTGCGCCCAAAATATGTCACCTACGATTTTTTTGCTATTTTTACTGTGCTCAGGGGACACAAATTAACATGTTTAGAAGACGAAAAAAAAATTTGAATTATTTTTTTTCTTGCGCACAGGGGTGTAAATGTCCCCAGGACCCCTGAGCAGTGTAAGGGTTAAAGAATGCATGGAATAAAATTCTGAGTCTGGTACCTGGTTAGAATGAAGACAAAGATGACTATGATTTTGAGGGCTTTGATAATGGGATTTTTGAGACATTCAGAGATGCAGTGAGGAAGATTTGAAACTTTCTGATGTGAATGCGTGGTTAGATAATGATGGTGATGATCCAGATTATGATGAATTAACTGATAATGAGATTATCAAGTGTGTTATTGGTAATAATGATGAGGATGTGGAAGAGCCATGGAACTTGTGAGCCATGGAACAATCCATGGCTCACAAGTGGCATTCTCAACTCAGTCAACAAGAAACATGAATATGAAAAGAAACTTAGGATTGGCCTAGTTTCAAAGGAAGTAGCTAAAAGGTACTCATCAATGCTTACCAGTATCACAGGAAAGGCAAAACTTGCATATTATGTGAATAGATTTAATGAAGCAAAAGGCAACATGAAAAGCACTTGGAAAAATATCTCTAGTATCCTAGGAACTAAACAACACTCACATAACCAAATAAAACTCAACAAGGATGGGGATATACCGTCAACTGATTTAGAAATGGCAAATGAATTTAATAGTTTCTTTTCATCGGTTGGTGCTAATCTTGCCACTAAAATCTGACAGACCCAGACACATATTAACACATATCTCTCAGGCAGCTATCCAAACTCTCTTCTCCTTTCACCAATCAGCCGGCAGATGTTGTGTCCTTCATACACTCTGTAAAAGCCAAGGTAGGGAACACCAGTGAAATTCTGTCCATTGTATACAAGAGCGCCTCCCATGCCCTTGCCCCACCCATAGCCCTACTGTTCAACAAATCTATAGAGTGTCACACCTTCCCTGATATCCTCAAAAAAGCAAGAGTAACGCCAATCCATAAAGGAGACAATCCGGCGGACATAAACAATTATAGACCAATATCAAATCTACCCATTCTATCAAAAATATTTGAAAAAATTATTTACAAACCAGCTCTATTCCTACCTCGTAAAATTCGACATACTCAGCCCCTGCCAGTTTGGCTTCCGGTCCCAAAAGAGCACCAACGATGCAATCATTAGCCTCCTTGACATAATCTACTCAGCCCTTGACAAAAATGAGTTTCCGATTGGACTCTTCATTGACCTAAGAAAAGCCTTTGATACTGTTAATCACAAGTACCTCTTACTTAAACTCCAGCATTATGGAATTCGAGGCCTTGCCCTTGACTACATCCGATCCTATCTTTGTGACAGACACCAATATGTAACCATCAATGATACAACTTCTTCCACTCTACCAATTACCGGTGGAGTGCCAGAGGGCAGTATCTTAGGACCTCTTCTATTTCTTATATATATAAACGATCTGCCTAATGTCTCTAATATTCTTAAACCTATAATGTTTGCTGACGATACAACCCTTATCTATTCAGACCTCAACCCACATACACTAAATAATGTTGTCAATAATGAATTAAAAAAACCAGCGTTGAATGTAATGAAACGCCATTTTCTGGGTGAGTCCCGGAGGCTCCCCGGAGCTATCCCAGGCTGATATGCTAATGTCAGACTTTGGCATCAGTCATGTGTATGGAGTTCTTAGGCCTACCGGGGACCACGGCCAGAACCGGGCCCCCTCAGAGAGGCAAGGGGAGCAATGGCCTATAGAAGCCCCCGTGTGATTGGAAGCATTCTATGTCTGCCATCGACCGGGACAGGCACCCAGAAAGGTAAGCGCCCAAAACAAACCCCTATTCTGGTTAAAATTGCTACCAAAAGTCGAACTAGTGGATAGAACTCCCCAACAGAAAACAAGCAAACTAGTATGACGTCACACGTCACCGCGCCGCTGTCTGCGCAGCTCCCCCCTCCCCGGGAGGGGGAAGGGGGAGCCCCAGACCTCACACGCCGGCTATCCACCCATCAGTTCTGAGGCTGGATGTCAAGACACGCGAAAAACCGCCGACCGGAGGGAGGGAGGGTTGCCGGGGAGCCTCCGGGACTCACCCAGAAAATGGCGTTTCATTACATTCAACGCTGGTTTTCTGGGGGGAGCCCCGTCGGCTCCCCGGAGCTAACTACCCACAGAGGAAGATCAAAAGGGACGGAACCGGGAGGCGGACACCACGCACCCCTCCCCTGGAAGCGAGACAACCGGCAGCAACGCCAACCCAAGGCGCCACAGCCCCGGACAGTCCCGGGAACAACACAAAAACGAGCAGCAAGGCCCTCGAACGAACACCAAAGATCCATGCCCGAAAGACTGCGAGAACACGTCATCCATACGGCAGCGAGAGCAGCAAAGCCACGAACGCCACGGACAGGAGGGAAGAACACAGGCAGCCGAGCCGCAAGAACACGGCTGACAACCCGGGACACCAGCACAGGCGAACCGGGAAGAACAGAACCGGATCAACGCAAAATGCGCTCCGGACACAGACGCCGTGGCACACAACCGCGGAGACCAGGATGGTGCAAGCGGCGCACGAACAGGCCGGAGGTGAAACGACGCACAAGACAGCTTACTAACGGTGTAGAAGCAACACCAAGACCGAAAGCAAGCCAAAGCGGCCCCGCCAGCGCCGCACAAAAAGAGAGAGGCGACAGTATGCGGCACGACGACGGCCCCAACCCCCACCAAAAACCAAGCCGACGGTATCAAGAGTAACCACCTAAGAAGGGACAGGAAAAGGAAGGACCGCCAAAACACCCCATACTGCCGCCAAGAGAAACACGCAGGTGGGACACCGACCACCAGCTGGAGGCGAGACCATGAGGCAGACGGAAGCAGCCCCGACAAGGCCCCTCCGAGCCCAGGAAAAGGCGGAGCCGCAAGAAGATCTCGGGCGCGACCACCGAACTCAGGTGGCACAAGGAGATGGAACGTCTGCCGAACAGAAAAACTCCAAGCAAGCAAACCCGCCAGGAGTTCAGAAATGACAGGTCCGACGCGGGACATCGCCAGATCCCGAAAAAAACAATTGGCAGGGCAAGCAAGGAAACCCAAGAAGGCGGACGGGTTGCCGCCAGAACTGGACCCAAACCAAGAGGTACGAGCAACTGCAACAGACCGATACAAAGAAGCACACCACAGGACACAGGCCGAAAAAAGCCCTAGAAGCCAAGGAACACACGCAGAACACCCCTGTGGCAGAGGAGGAAAACAAGGGAACGCACAAGCAAGGAAGTGGTGGAAACCGACCACCCCCCCCCCCCAACATAGCAGTAAGTGCAGGCAAAACAGACAAAAAGAGATGCCAGGAAAAACAACTGGGGTGAGGCAGGACGAAAGAGCAGAAACATAAACCCCAGGAATAAGGACACGCCACCGCGAAACACGGTACTAAAGCACACGCGCAGTAGTAGCAACAGGCACCACCGCAACATGCCACAGGTAAAGAGCAACGCGCTCCCGCAAAGGCAGAACGGAGCAGACAGACCCCAGACAGGGCCCACGGAGACACGATAAAGGGGGGTTGATAAAGACAGGCTGTTTAACACAAGGGGCACACGCACTAGGGGACACAGGTGGAAACTGAGTGCCCAAATGAGCCACAGATATTAGAAAGAACTTTTTAGTGTCAGAGTGGTTGACAAATGGAATGCATTAGGAAGCGATGTGGTGGAGGCTGACTCCAAACACAGTTTCAAGTGTAGATATGATAGAGCCCAATAGGCTCAGGAAACTGTACACCTGTTGATTGACGGTTGAGAGGCGGGACCAAAGAGCCAGAGCTCAACCCCGCAAGCACAACTAGGTGAGTACACGACAGAACCCAGCAGGCCCAGGAACCCGCATACCAGGCGACCGACGGCGGAGAAACCCCGCTCAAAATCGGCTGGATGGGGAACTAGGAGCTCATGTACACCCCAAGCCTGGCCCGAGGCCAGGCTAGACGGCCAGGAGGAGGCCCACCAGGCAGCCGCATGGAGCGGCCTGCAGGCCCACAGACTCCTCACAACCAGGATGGCCATAACTAATTCGAAAGCAAGCAAGCGTGCCCCGGAAGTCCACGGACGGACCATAAGGGGCATAACTGGCAATCCCCCACAGTGTTCAGCGTTGTTATACCTATAATAGGTTAAGTAACAACTGTAATTACGAAACCATAAGATGCTTATGTTAACATGCTAAGTAGGTTAAGTAAGGTCGGTGTTTTCCATGAAGTTTTGAAAGGGAAACTATGATGCTTGTCACCCATGCACGTAACTAATAAGTCAATAATGACTTATTAAACTTGCGAGGACGGGGTGGTACAAGAGAGAACTGGAGAAGCACCTCCAAAGGATACCCGATCAAACCAGGCTGAGACTCGTACGTCAGGCAGCGAGCAGCCACGTCCAACAGCCAGGATGATCAGTCCAGGAGGCCTGGTCAACGACCGGGCCGCGGGGACGCTAAGCCCCGGAAGCACCTCAAGGAAAACCCCAAGGTAACGTACCAGCAAGAAGGCGTATGCTCGCAAGTAGGTCGTGTAACAACTGCAGACCTCTGATGGATATACAGTGTTCCCCGATGGTGCCTATAGCACCACTGCACTCCACTGGTACTATCCCGCAAGTACTACTACATAGGCGGGACCCAAACACCAGAGCGCAAAAACCTTGCAAGCACAGCCAGGAGCCCTACCAGGCGAGTACAGAACCAACACCACAACCCCCACCTCATAACACTAACAAAGGTGGAACCCCTTAATGACCCTAGCATGGGTTGGACATGCACAAGAGTGGGACAGGAAGGGGTGAAAAGGGGGACAGACACTGGTGTGCGAACGGTCTCAGTCGTACAAAAGATACCCAAATAAAGACAGGTATATAACACCGCATCCAGCGCCCTGCCAAAAGATGCCAGACCGCAGAAAACTCACCTGGCGAACGGTGGCCCGAAGTGACACGACTCAACCGAGCCCAGAAGAACCTGGGAGTACCGCCAGGTGAAGACGCCAGACCTGCAGGAGAGCAGGTGAGAGGCGAAGAAGGCGGCCCCCACCCATGACACAGGGAAAACCTCGGCGGCCTCCCCACAACTGGAACCCAGGACACCCCCGGAGCGAAGGGGCACATACCGCGGCAAGGGAGAAGAGCGAGAGGCGAAGCACTGGAGCAAAAAGGCGTCTAACACCAGCACCACACACCGCCCAGACCAAAACAAACTCCGCGGCGCACGACACGCTGGCCGAAAACGCGCAACCGGCCCTGCGGGAAGGCGGCAACCAGGACTACTGCACTACAAAAAGAGCCAAAAGAGAGCAGGAATCAGAAAACCGGCCAAAGAAGCGAAGACAGTGCCCAAAAAAGGCACACAGCCGGGCCACAAGCAAGCCAACAAGTAGCCCAACAGGGCTACAAGTAGCCCAACAGGGCTACAAGTAGCCCAACAGGGCTACAAGTAGCCCAACAGGGCTACAAGTAGCCCAACAGGGCTACAAGTAGCCCAACAGGGCTACAAGTAGCCCAACAGGGCTACAAGTAGCCCAACAGGGCTACAAGTAGCCCAACAGGGCTACAAGTAGCCCAACAGGGCTACAAGTAGCCCAACAGGGCCACAAGTGGCCCAACCGGCCCATAAGGAGCCCAAACCGGCCCAAAAGTAGCCCAACAGGGCTACAAGGAGCCCAACCGGACTACAAGGAGCCCAACAGGACTACAAAGAGCCCAAAACGGCGACAAGAACGAGGAGCCGACAGACGTTCCAATAACGCGGGAAGTAGCGAAAAACCTTCCCGAACCCTCGAGAACACGGAAGCCAAACCCAGTCCCGAAGGCACACAAAGGCGCAGGCGCACCCGAGACCAGTAGTCACGTAGAACCCCCAAAACGGGGAAACATGACGAAAACACCGTCCCAACAAGGGGTGGGGGGAAACATCCACCCACAGGACGGAACCAACCGACTCAAAGGCCAAGGAACCGAGCCGGGGAGGGGCTGACGCCCAAACAGCACGTACGGCGAGTGGGGAGGAAAACCCTACTCCGCGTAACCACAAGCCCCGCCTAGAGGGGGAAAAAAACCCCACGGGGACCAACGGGGCCAAGGCCCCCAAGTCAGCCCCTCCCCAGCCCCGGGAACCCACACGACAGGCCCCGGGGCCGAGCCGTCCCCCCAAAGCCCCGGCCGTACCAAAAAACCGGGGCAGCCGTGAAAACACGAAGGAAGGGAGCCCACTGGCAGACTCTTACAACACGGCTGGAGGAACAGGCTCAAATGCCCCCGTCACTACCCCGGAAGGGGATTTCCCCGAGACTGCCCGAGTCTCAACACCAACAAACCCCGACCTGAACCTACAGACGGTAAGGAACCGGATGCAGGCAGGAAGGGGAATCCAGGGGAAAAACCAAGAACCAAAACGGGGCAGCCCCGGGGTTCCCGGGGAGTTACCACGAGAGCGTTGCCACCACCAAGGCTCAAGTGCAACGCCTCTGCTGCCCGCACCAGCTTAGCACAACTGGGTAACCGAGCCACAACGAGCAACAAACTCGCAGGACTCCGGGTCGAAGGTGTCACCGACCCCACAGGCAGCAGACGGAGGCAAAACAGAGTCACCCAGAGACAAGGGGTGAGCAACCCTCAAACTCGCTGGAAGCGAGGGGGGGCCTCTGGGGTCACATCCATCGGACCCACGCGCCCCCAGGGATTTCCCAGGGTCCCGAGCGTTTACTATAAGAGGACTCGCGCTCAGGTAATCCCAGGCAGGGTACTGCTAACCGGCACCCAAAACTACCAAACAACTTTCTAAGAGCTGAACCCCCGGGATGTGTACACTCACGGGGACCTAGCAGGGGGTGCCACCAGAAATACTCAGAACACAAGGGACCCAAGGGGCAAGAACGAAGGCAGACCCCCCCCCACCAGGTAGATAAACAAAAAGAAAAAGAAAACCCCGCAAGAGGACAGCATACCCAAGCGGAACAGAGCCGGCCGCTATGATTGGGAAAAGACAAGCTGCACAGTACCCTGCGCCCCACCAGTGCAAAACTGCCCCTTACCCTAAGGCGACCAAGGGAGACAGAACACCCGAGCACACAAAGAGCAGCCGAAAACCAAGCAGTAAACGGCCTAGCAGGGGCAGACCCCAAGGAACTTGTGGAAGGTGGCCCCAAGTCCCAAGGGCAGTACTTACAGGGCACCTAGGGAAGGGAACCCTAGGCGCATGCAGCCCGAGTACTGGAGAATCACTCCCGGCTCACGCACCACCTAGAAAAACAGACACCACACTCTAGGTACAGTGCTGAAACAACCACTGGAGCCGGAGCACATAACCGGTGCCTATAGCATCAGCCGAAGAACTGATGGGTGGATAGCCGGCGTGTGAGGTCTGGGGCTCCCCCTTCCCCCTCCCGGGGAGGGGGGAGCTGCGCAGACAGCGGCGCGGTGACGTGTGACGTCATACTAGTTTGCTTGTTTTCTGTTGGGGAGTTCTATCCACTAGTTCGACTTTTGGTAGCAATTTTAACCAGAATAGGGGTTTGTTTTGGGGCGCTTACCTTTCTGGGTGCCTGTCCCGGTCGATGGCAGACATAGAATGCTTCCAATCACACGGGGGCTTCTATAGGCCATTGCTCCCCTTGCCTCTCTGAGGGGGCCCGGTTCTGGCCGTGGTCCCCGGTAGGCCTAAGAACTCCATACACATGACTGATGCCAAAGTCTGACATTAGCATATCAGCCTGGGATAGCTCCGGGGAGCCGACGGGGCTCCCCCCAGAAAAGTCCACTTATGGATGTCAACTAACAAACTAACATTAAACATAGAAAAGACTTACTACATCTTATTTGGAAGCAAATCATCAAATGCAATTCAGCTACAGATAGACAACATTAACATCAGCAATAAAAATGATGGCAAGTTTCTTGGCCTATTTCTAGACAAGAGACTCATTTTCAGCACCCACATTCAACACATAACTAAGAAAGTCTCTAAGACAGTTGGTATACTCTCTAAAATAAGATATTATGTTCCTAACTCTGCTCTCCTCTCACTATATTATGCACTAATCTACTCCTATCTTAATTATGGTATCTGTGCATGGGGGTCTACCACTGCAAACCACCTTAAGCCCATCATCTCCCAGCAAAAATCTGCTATCAAAATAATAACTAACTCTGCTTTCAGACAACACTCAGCTCCCTTGTTTAAATCCCTAAACTTGCTAAATATTAACTCCCTCCACACATTCTCGTGTGTCAACTACATTTACAAAACCCTGTTCTTAAATGCAAACCATGCTCTGAAACTCTCCCTGGACAGATGTAATAGAACCCATTATCACCACACCAGAAATAAATATCTCTTTGATATCCCTAGGGTCAAACTTAATCTGTGTAAACACTCTATGCAAATTAAGGGACCTAGTCTATAGAACTCACTCCCTAGTGAATTGAAAAGCTGTCAAACTTTTGCCTTATTTAAAAGCAAAACCAAAAAGTACCTAATTTCATCTTCTTAGTTTCCTACACTCAGCTTTAAATTTACTCTGTACATAGTGTTACCCAATCTCCTAATTTTTATGTATTTAATCCAAACAACCTTATCGTTGTGTTCATTGCTGTCTTCTTTTATGTGCTAGCCATATGCTGTATTGTGCCTACCAATTTTTGTCAACTACCATTCACGCTGTCATTGCAATCAATCTGAGCTACCTATGTGCTTTAATATACCTACAATTTTCTCTCATTTTTTTTTCTTGCCTTGTAACTGTTATCATTTTTTTTTTAATTTTGCAAGTATTTACCTACTTAAAATTTTCTTAGATTAAGGACCTGCCCAAAACGCTGCACGTACTAGTGGCTTTACAAGATTGTAATTACCATATTATGTATCCTCACAATCCTAATGTACCTTTTTGTATATGCATAAATAAATAAATAAATAAATAAATAAGAGGAAGATGACTGTGTTATCTATTCCATATGCTGCATCATTGCAAAAGGTTAATGATTTGCTTGATTTGGTTGCTGTAACTGATAATGAAGAGCTGACAAATTATTACCTGTAGCTAAAGGACATGAAAGATATTATAATGAAGCTCACAACAAAGAAACAAACCAAGATTCAAACATTTTTGGTACGGTTTCACAGTAGGCCTACAGGACCAGCACCCAGCACTATCAAGGACACACCTGCTGAGGATGCCCAGGCAACAGGACCAGCACCCAGCACTAGCAAGGACACACCTGCTGAGGATGCCCAGGCAACAGAACCAGCATCCAGCACTAGCAAGGACACACCTGCTGAGGATGCCCAGGCAACAGAACCAGCATCCAGCACTTGCAAGGACACACCTGCTGAGGATGCCCAGGCAACAGGACCAACACCCAGCACTAGCAAGGACACACCTGCTGAGGATGTCCAGGCAACTGGACCAGCACTAGCAAGGACACATCTGCTGAGGATGCCCAGGCAACAGGACCAGCACCCAGCACTAGCAAGGACACACCTGCTGAGGATGTCCAGGCAACTGGACCAGCACTAGCAAGGACACACCTGCTGAGGACGCCCAGGCAACAGGACCAGCACCCAGCACTAGCAAGGACACACCTGCTGAGGATGCCCAGGCAACAGGACCAGCACCCAGCACTAGCAAGGACACACCTGCTGAGGATGCCCAGGCAACAGGACCAGCATCCAGCACTTGCAAGGACACACCTGCTGGGGATGCCCAGGCAACAGGACCAACACCCAGCACTATTTTATTTATTTATTTATGCATATACAAGAAGATGCATTGGGAATGTGAGGATACATAATATGGTAATTACAATCTGTAAAGCCACTAGTAAGCGCAGCATTTCGGGCAGGTCCTTAATCTAAGAAAATTTTAAGTAGGTAAATACTTGCAAAATTTATAAAAAAAATGATAACAGTTACATGGCAAGAAAAAAAAATATGAGAGAAAATTGTAGGTACAGTATATTAAAGCACATAGGTAGCCAAGATTGATTGCAATGACAGCTTGAATGGTAGTTGATAAAAATTGGTAGGCACAATACAGCATATGGCTAGCACATAAAAGAAGACAGCAATGAACACAATGATAAGGTTGTTTGGATTAAATACATAAAAATTAGGAGATTGGGTAACACTAGGTACAGAGCAAATTTAAAGCTCAGTGTAGGAAACTAAGAAGATTAAATTAGGTACTTTTTGGTTTTGCTTTTAAATAAGGCAAAAGTTGTACAGTTTTTCAATTCACTATGGAGTGAGTTCCATAGACTAGGTCCCTTAATTTGCATAGTGTTTACACAGATTAAGTTTGACCCTGGGGATATCAAAGAGATATTTATTTCTGGTGTGGTGATAATGGGTCCTATTACATCTGTCCAGGGAGAGTTTCAGAGCATGGTTTGCATTTAAGAACAGGTTTTTTGACACAAGAGAATGTGTGGAGGGAGTTAATATTTAGCAAGTTTAGGGATTTAAACAAGGGAGCTGAGTGTTGTCTGAAAGCAGAGTTAGTTATTATTTTGATAGCAGATTTTTGCTGCGTGATGATGGGCTTAAGGTGGTTTGCAGTGGTAGACCCCCATGCACAGATACCATAATTAAGATAGGGGTAGATTAGTGCATAATATAGTGAGAGGAGAGCAGAGTTAGGAACATAATATCTGATGTTTGAGAGTATATCAACTGTCTTAGAGACTTTCTTAATTATGTGTTGAATGTGGGTGCTGAAGTTGAGTCTCTTGTCTAGGAATAGGCCAAGAAACTTGCCATCATTTTTATTACTGATGTTAATGTTGTCTATCTGTAGCTGAATTGCATTTGATGATTTGCTTCCAAATAAGATGTAGTCTTTTCGATGTTTAATGTTAGTTTGTTAGTTGACATCCATAAGTGGACTTTTTTTAATTCATTATTCACAACATTATTTAGTGTATGTGGGTTGAGGTCTGAATAGATAAGGGTAGTATTGTCAGCAAATAATATAGGTTTGAGAATATTAGAGACATTAGGCAGATCGTTTATATATATAAGAAATAGAAGAGGTCCTAAGATACTGCCCTGTGGCACTCCAACGGTAATTGGTAGATACGGTAGAGATAGATACTCCAACGGTACTAGCAAGGACTCACCTTTTGAGGATGCCCAGGCCACTGGACCAGCACCCAGCACTAGCAAGGACAAACCTTCTGAGGGTATCCAGGCAACTGGACCAGCACCCAGCACTAGCAAGGACACACCTTCCAAGGATGTCCAGGCAACTGGACCAGCACCCAGCACTAGCAAGGACACACCTTCCAAGGATGCCCAAGCAACTAGACCAGCACCCAGCACTAACAAGGACACACCTTCCAAGGATGTCCAGACAACTAGACCAGCACCCAGCACTAACCATAACTTACCTGGGAGTGCCAATTGAGCTGTACAGCACAATTCTAATGACATTAAACATACAAAGTGTAGTCTAAGTGATACACGTGTACTGCAGTAGTGTGATTCTAGTGGTCTGTACTTTTACAGACTGAAGTGTATAATGTACATTTGTTAGAAAAGTTACTCTTCTTTAAATAATTTATATTCATATCATGTGTGTGGCACTCTCAGGATATTGAGGCTAACAAAGTTTGCACTACACAACTCAACTGGTAAGGTAAGTACAGTACTGTAACATGCAATATCAATTTATTTCATTGCAAAACAAATTCTTTGTTATAAAAATTTTTCAAAAAGCAAATGTGTATCGGCATATGTATTACTGTGACTGTATTTATTTTTTTGGGGGGAGGGGGTTGCTGGGGGCCGGATGGATGGAATGAATTCCACACTGGAACGAATCGGCTATGCCCCATATAGTTCGTTAAAGCGAGGACACACTGTATTACTCATTTAATTTCTACATTTACTGTGTACATTTAAGGTCATCTAATTTCATGCATTTCTTTGATAAAGTGTTTACTCGTGTCCTTTATGATCTTGGTTAATTGTCAGTGTTGGCCCCATTAACCTTAAATTATAGTATGTTACTCTATATTCTGATATGTTCCAAAAAAATGTTATGAGGAATAGTTCACTTGCTTTTCTAAATTACACCTTGTATTTCCATTCTGTAATTAATGTAAATAAACTATTGTACTGTTGCTAGAACTACTGACTCCATAATGTCTGTGCTTGTCATCCTTAAGTATCACCTTCTTTGTATTAATTTTTTATTTTTCTTCAACACTCATTTTGTTAGCTTACTACTCTTATAGTATTAAGTGTTTTACCCCGTCACAACATTAGTTAAAAATTTTCTATATTATTATTAATTTTGCCCGAAACGCTTTGCATAATAGTGGCTTCATTAATATGTGTAGCTCCTGTCCTTTCAATTGAACAATGCTCTTATGTTCTTTGTACACACAATCTTTTGAATAAATAATATTATTATTATTATTTACACACAGAAAATCACACTAACGTGATATATACATCAATGAGAAAATTCACTCGGGCTGTGAGGCGATGTGAACCTGCAATGTTTGCATCACCTCACAGCCCCAGTGGAGTGTTCATTGATGTATATCAGCTTAGTGTGATTTTCTGTGTAGTATCTGAAGCTGGGCATACAGTGTTCAACTACAACACTTTACCCCTTCAACTGAGTGCTTGGGGGGGGGGCTCTTACGGAAAACTTGGACTGGCTTCAAGACTTCCTGTGATATAAGGATATCACAGATTTCCTGTGATATCAGTAGAAATCTGATTGTAAGACTTTTAGGAAGTCAGTGGTGGTACAGTGGTAGAGTATGTGGCTGGCAATGCCTTGGTCGTGGGTTTGCAACACCACATAGTCCCAGTGGATTTTCTCATTATTATAAAATTATCAATATGCCATAGGCCTATTTCCACACCCCAACAATTGCATAGGCCTAAGTCCACACCCCAACAATTGCATGTTGGGGTGTAAGACAATGGTGGAGCAGAAAGTACTCCAGTACTTACGGAGGATGATGAGAGTGCGAGGAACAAGTCAGGTGGAGCCAGTGACCTTCAACAGTTTTGTCTCTCCCTCGTGGTATATCCTCAATGTCTTCAGTGGTGTGGCCTCACCACACACTTACACTGCCACAAGTGTCCTGAGAGTACTGTGGGAGGGACAATTTGGCGGGTATTGTGGACACAGGTCTTTAAGACAGGCGAACTTCACGAGTCTTGGACACAGGTCTTTAAGACAGGCGAACTTCCGGGCGTGGACACGTCATCTTTGTTGTGATGACGTCACTCGCTCGCTTACGCCTCGATGCTCTTCCCATTTTCTTTGGTTACTGATTTTTGTCGATATAATTTACCTGAAATTACCTGAAAGCCACTAAAACTAGTGGCTTCGACGAGGACAGGATGCTGGCGGCTTGTCAAAAGTCACCCCGTTTGCCCGATGATCTTTTCTTTCTGTATTTTAAAACCCAGTAGAGTTTTGGCGGTTAACTTACCTCAAATCAAATATTTATTCAGGTAAAGTACATACATACAGGTGAGAAACAAAACGTTGATGGATTTATAGACAGAGCACTAATATAGTATTAGCCAGCCAATAGCCACTAGTATTATTACCTACTCTCT
>WNGS01063697.1:55466-78915 GCA_020271785.1 Procambarus virginalis | reverse complement strand
ATGTGTTCCATAAATACACATTCTGTCTTGTGTAAAGAACAATATACCATGCCGTTGCAAATGTTGATATCATCGCCTATGTCACTAAACTTTTCAACATTGCAGAAACCATTGGCAATATCTACATCATTTACACACATTCATATTGGACGTTGAAAACTTAATCCAAAACCTGGTGCGGTGCTCGTGTCGTTATCAAATTGGTTATCAGAGAGGCTAATCACAACATCACGGTTAAGAGCGTTTGTTCCAATCACTATGTTGAATTAACCTGTTCAATTTACAAATCACGTTTCGTACTCACATCTCTTCAAGCAGACCTGAAGGAAGAGAAGCAAAAGTCCATCATTCGGCGGTTCCATGCTGGTGGTACAGCTTGGAGAAACGAATATTCACGGCTGTTCACGATCTTGAAACATTCGCGTGATCTTTCAATTTCAGTAAATCAAAACTTTGCGCAAGCACAAGGCGGCATAACTCCTCGTAAGGACGATCGGATAATATGAGCATACACACTGTTCGTCAACAGTAAGCGGGGTTGCACCTGTTCACTAAGACACTTGTGAAGAACATCGAGCCTTAGTTCTAAGACCTGAGGGCCAGATTCACGAAGCAGTTACGCAAGTACTTACGAGCATGTACAGCTTTCCTCAATCTATGACGGCTTTGGTTACATTTGTTAAACAGTTTACAAGCATAAAAACTTCTCAATCAACTGTTCTTATTTTTATAAACAGACTCCTGCTGCTTCGGAGCTCATTAACTTTAATAATTGAAAACAAAGCTGCCAAAGGTTGAGAAAAGATGAACAGGTTCGTAAGTGCTTGCGAAACTACTTTGTGAATCTGGCCCTCAGTGAGCTTTCACAAGGAAAGAACAGAAATTAGAACCAAAGGATTGAAGAGCAGTGTAGAGTGAGAAGAGCGTGGTATCCATAGTATGCAACGGCGATTAAAAACACTGGCCCTATGAAATGCAGACTAACGACAGTTGATATGGGAAATCGCAGCTAAAGCGCTTTCTACTTGTTCTAAAATGCCTATCCGGAGCCCCCGGATAAATCTGGAGAGTGCTGCTTCCGCTCAATAGATGGCAGCACCGTGCGCGCGTCTGTGTATAAGTTTTTTGTTTACAGTGATGGGTACAGGAGTAGATTACTTCCAACTCCTGTTAGCAGGTTAGGAGCTCTCCCTTCACATTGATCATCGTAAGACTTAACCAACAATTTTTCCCTTGAACACGACCCGCCAATTGGTTTATAACGAGGGCCTCAATTACTGCTGGTTGAACAGAGGCGAACAAGTTTATTACTGATGCTCTATCAGTTCTTCCTGAGTAGGGCCCGAACCTAGACCAAATTGCTCGCAAGGCGAGTGAGCTGCCACTGTGCCACAAAACAGAAATTCAGCTACTTGGTCCCACCTTTCCTACTGCTGAAATGACTTACCATTATTCTGCATTCATATATATATATATATATATATATATATATATAATATATATATATATATATATATATATATATATATATATTATATATATATATATGTCGTACCTAGTAGCCAGAACTCACTTTTTGGCCTACTATGCAATGCCCGATTTGCCTAATAAGCCAAGTTTTTCTGAATTAATATATTTTCTCAATTTTTTTTCTTATGAAATGATAAGCTACCCATTTCATTATGTATGAGGTCAATTTTTTTCATTGGAGTTAAAATAAACGTAGATATATGACCGAACCTAACCAACCCTACCTAACCTAACCTAACCTATCTTTATAGGTTAGGTTAGGTTAGGTAGCCGAAAATGTTAGGTTAGGTTAGGTTAGGTAGGTTAGGTTGTCGAAAAACAATTAATTCATGAAAACTTGGCCTATTAGGCAAATCGGGCCTTGCATAGTAGGCTGACAAGTGCGTTCTGGCTATTAGGTACGACATATATATATATATATATATATATATATATATATATATATATATATATATATATATATATATATGTGAGAAAGCTGCATGAGTCTATCACACATGATAGACTCAGTGCGGCCCGTGCATGCGCCAGAATTTGATGAAAAACTGTACCCAAATGGAACCATGAGTGTCGTCGGGGTTGGTCAGTCAGGGAGCTTTGTTAATAAGCGCCAAGACTGACCAATCCTTATAGACGATCATTGGTGCGGTGGTCACGGTACTGTGTACGTTTAGGGGTGATCCTGGACGGCATGGGTTCGAATCCTGGCCGGGTCAAAGAGTTCTTAGTGATATATATATATATATATATATATATAACTGAAAACTCACACCCCAGAAGTGACTCGAACCCATACTGCCAGGAGCACTATGCAACTAAAGTGGATAAGGTGTCCTGTACGCCAGATTCATAGTGCTCCTGGCAGTATGGGTTGGAGTCACTTCTGGGGTGTGAGTTTTCAGTTGCATGTATGCCTGGGGACCATTCAGGCTTGTTCGCATATATATGCGAACAAGAATATATATATATATATATATATATATATATATATTATATATATATATATATATATATATATATATATATATATATAATATATATATATATATATATATATATCCAGAAAGTTACCTTATTTTAACACAGTTTTATGTCATTCATTTTATACTAAAACAATAATAATACGTTATTTGTTATTATTCTTTTATTACAATACTTTATTTTATTTTGTATTGTATTATATTGTTTTATTAATTATATTTTATACTATTTTATTTCATGTCTTACGGTAAAGTAACTTTCGCGTCTACCATACATTACACACACGAATACATGCAAACAAGTAATATTACCCCAGCCTAATGGAATATAAAAACATTTAATTTTAAAAACCACAAATGATAAATAATTGATTAGAATTCATTAAACTTACAAAAAATGCTTCAATTTAATCCAGGAACCCCAGCCATTGCCCACCTCAATAAGATAATCGCTACCTCTAAGAAATAAAATAAAAAACCCCAATCAACCAGCGTGTGATTAGCCATTGAGCAGTTGAGCAATGACTATTCACACGGGTTCCGGGAGGGAGGGTGAGAGCAGGCTGATGGAAAGTTGAGTCAGTTCGAGATAAAAAAAAATGGCAACCTGGCGCCCCCGGGTGAATCTGGATAGTACAGCTTCCGCTCAATAGATGGCAGCACCGTGCGAGCGCCTCTGTGTATGTTTTTTGTTTGTTTACACTGCTGGACCAGGAGTAGAGTGATACAAATCCACAGGAGCCGTGATGAGGATTCGAATCTATGCGCTGGGTATTCCCAGCTCTACGCCTGACCAACTTCTTTCCCTTCGCTGCGACTCTGACTCTGCTCTGCTGTTATCTCAATATTTGGTTTGCTGTTATTTCAATATTTGCTCTGCTCTTATCTCAATATTTGCTCTGTTGTTATCTCAATATTTCCTCGACTGTTCTCTCAATATTTGCTCTGCTGTTATCTCAATATTTGCCAGCCTCTCGTCAAGGGTTATCTCCTCTCCCAACACTGACAACAGCAGTTCCGAGTCAGTCGTTAACACATCATGATAGCTGGCATTTAGCTCCTCACAGATTTCTTTATCATTTTCTGTATGCTCTCCTCCCCCTCGTGCCTAATCTAGTCATTTGATCATTTACGGTCCTATTCCTTCTTATATGACTATGTTTTTCCTGATTATCTTCTTGTGTTTATGTATTCGCTCTGTTTCATGATTACCGGTGTTCTTCTGTCTTCTATATTTTAGTTCCATTCTCTTCTGCTTTTCATTTCAGCCTGCTCGCATTGTCTAATGAAGGTTGATATATTCCTCCGATTTCTGAAATCATCAAGCGGCTACGCAAGCACATGTGAAACCTGTACATCTTTTCTCAGTCTTTGGCGGCTTTGTTTACATATATTAAATCGTTTATGAGCTTCGGAACACTATAGGAGGCTGTTTATAACAAAAGCATTTGAATGGGAAGTCTCGATGCTCGAAAGCATTTTAATAAATTGTAAACAAAGCCGCCAAAGAGTGAGAAAAGATGTAGAGGTTATAACTAGATGCGTAAATCTTGGCCCAGGACACAATGGCTGCTTCCTCATTCTGGGTGAAGATCAAGTCTTAAGATGACGCATTTCCTCCCATCTTTATCTTGTGTCATCATCTTACAGGCTGGGTTAAGACGTTCCACTCTGGATCTTACACTAATTTTGCTGCTTTATGTTTCTTCCCAACCGTGTGTGTGTGTGTGTGTGTGGTGTGTGTGTGTGTGTGTGTGTGTTGTGTGTTGTGTGTGTGTGTGTGTGNATATATATATATTTTGGTGTGTGTGTGTGTATTTCACTTAGTTGTATTTACGGGGGTTGAGCTTTGCTCTTTCGGCCCGCCTCTCAACTGTCAATCAACTGTTTACTAACTACACTAACTACTTTTTTTCCCCCACACCACACACACACACACACCCCAGGAAGCAGCCCGTGACAGCTGACTAACTCCCAGGTACCTATTTACTGCTAAGTAACAGGGGCATTCAGGGTGAAAGAAACTTTGCCCATTTGTTTCTGCCGGGTGCGGGAATCGAACCCGCGCCACAGAATTACAAGTCCTGCACACTATCCACCAGGCTACCTGGCCCCCCCCTGTGTGTGTGTGTGTGTGTGTGTGTGTGTGTGTGTGTGTGTGTGTGTGTGTGTGTGTGTGTGTGTGTGTGTGTGTGTGTGTGTGTAGACACGGGTAAGATACATAATAATACACAGTGATATCTTTTGATCAATATTTGGAGATATACGGAGAAGGGGGAAGGGAACTATCAGAAAGCGCCATACCATTACGACTATATAGCACTGGGAAGGGATCAGGATAAGGATTTGGGATGGGTCGGGGGAAAGGAAAGTACCCAACCACTTGGTCGGTCGGGGATTGAACGCCGACCTGCATAAAGCGAGAACGTGGCTCTGCCGCCCAGCCCACGTGGTTGGACAGATATACGGAGAGATACAGGTATAAATAAGAAAGATATAGGGAGATATTGAGAGAAATAAATGTTGTGAACTATAGGGAGATATCGAAATCTATAGGAAAATATAGAAATTTGACAGATACATAGATATACAAGAAGAAGTAAGGAAATATCTAGGTGAGAGAGAGAGAGAGAGAGAGAGAGAGGAGAGAGAGAGAGAGAGAGAGGTTTTGAGGATAGGTTTCCCAAGGAAGTCTTTTTCAAGTATGTGCCCTTAGATACCCCAAGTAAGCACTTTTAACCAAGTGACTCCTAGAAAACAATTCCTAAACTGAGCACTTGACTTGAGCTTCTCAAAGCTTCTGAACAAGGCTCGAAGAGGAGACTTTCAGAAAGTAAACCTAGCAAAGACATTTGGAAAAGTAGTCTCCAGGAGGATAATTCCAGAAAAAAAGAACCTGGAAGAGATACCTGGAAAAGGCATCTTGAACGAGAGACATCCACTAGGAGAACCTAAGAGAAACATCTGGAAAGAGGCACTTACACGAGAGACATGGAAGAGGTACCGAGGCAAGACACTGGAAGAAGTGCATTGATCAGTCACTTAAAGAGAAGCACCTATAATAGGAAGCACTTACACGGGGCACCTGCAGGAGGCATTTAAGGTTGGTGATGTAGGCAGCTGAATGTGGCACTTAACAGGAGGAATCATCTAGAAGAAACACCTACAGGAGGAAGAGCCACGTGAAAGGAGGGGGGGAGGGGGGACAGCACGCTTGAAAACATCGCCTTGGAGAAGGAGACACCTGCAGGAGAACATACCTGCAAGAGAACACACCTGAAATAATATATATTGCAAGGATTCAAGGGAGGCCATTCCTTGACTTGGTGAATTTGAACCCTACTAATAAATTGTCTATGTTTTGACATGACTAGCCAGATTGAACCCTTCTGTATATATATGGCGTCAGTAGCAGGGAAAGTACCAGCACGCACTTCTCCCCGCTTTCCAAAAGAAAGTATCTCCTCCAAGAAGATCGTTCTCCTCTCTTTGGCAACGATTGCACCACCGAGACAGCAATATTTCAGCACAGATTGCATTGCAATACTCTTCGCTACGCTCACCATTACTTTGCTGTGATCTTTCCGTGACCCCCTTAGATGGAGCTAAGGCTTCCTGAGACCACTTATGTCACAAAAGGCTGCAACAAAGGAGGTCATATTGTTGCAAAAGGCAGCAGCAACAAGGAAGGTCACACTGTTGCAAAAAGATAGCAACGTCTTCTCGGATAATCCAGAAAAGATCTATCGTCCTTAACACACCTTGGAAAAACATCTTCAACATTCAACAAACACTTCACACATAAAACTGTGTATTGTCACCTGACACTGATCTTTCTTAAAAGATTCTCGGAACTGTCTTTTTGTTAATACGTAGACGACCAAAGATTATTTTGATAAATCAACATAAAATACCATGAAACATTTAAATGCCAACGACATAAGATAGACGATATTCTATTCATGGTCACGAGAGTAAATACCAACGAAATATGATAGACGATATTCTATTAGTATACACGAGAGTATGGAGTTTTAAAGTTTTAAATCACTCTGGTAGGGACACCAAGAGATTTCGTAAAGAGGAGAAAGAAAGGAGAAGAAAAAGGTGTCTGAATTGGGTGGTCACTGACGAAGGCGGCGTTTGGAAGAAGAAAAAGAAAGATTCGCAGGAAAAGGGGTAATGGAAGAGGAGGAACCTGAAGGAAGAGGCACCTGGCAGAGGCACCTGGCAGAAGCACCTGGCAGAGGCACCTGGCAGAGGCACCTGGCAGAAGCACCTGGCAGAAGCACCTGGCACAGGCACTTGGCAGAAGCACCTGGCAGAGGCACCTGGCAGAGGCACCTGGCAGAGGCACCTGGCAGAAGCACCTGGCAGAGGCACCTGGCAGAGGCACCTGGAGGAAGCACCTGGCAGAAGCACCTGGCAGAGGCACCTGACAGAGGCACCTGGCAGAGGCACCTGGCAGAGGCACCTGGAGGAAGCACCTGGCAGAAGCACCTGGCAGAGGCACCTGGAGGAAGCACCTGGCAGAAGCACCTGGCAGAGGCACCTAGCAGAGGCACCTGGCAGAGGCACCTGGAGGAAGCACCTGGCAGAAGCACCTGGCAGAGGCAGCTGGCAGAAGCACCTGGCAGAGGCACCTGGCAGAGGCACCTGGAGGAAGCACCTGGCAGAAGCACCTGGCAGAGGCACCTGGCAGAAGCACCTGGCAGAGGCACCTGGCAGAGGCACCTGGAGGAAGCACCTGGCAGAAGCACCTGGCAGAGGCACCTGGCAGAGGCACCTGGAGGAAGCACCTGGCAGAAGCACCTGGCAGAGGCACCTGGCAGAAGCACCTGGCAGAGGCACCTGGCAGAGGCACCTGGCAGAAGCACCTGGCAGAGGCACCTGGCAGAGGCACCTGGCAGAAGCACCTGGCAGAAGCACCTGGCAGAAGCACCTGGCAGAAGCACCTGGCAGAGGCACCTGGCAGAGGCACCTGGCAGAGGCACCTGGCAGAAGCACCTGGCAGAGGCACCTGTCAGAGGCACCTGGAGGAAGCACCTGGCAGAAGCACCTGGCAGAGGCACCTGGCAGAAGCACCTGGCAGAAGCACCTGACAGAGGCACCTGTCAGAGGCACCTGGAGGAGCGGGACTACAGGATAATCTTCTCATCAGTCCAAGTCCTTGAGAAACTCCTTCAGGGAATTACCGGGTCCTGACGCAATTGGTCAAGAGGGCGTAGTTTGGTAGTTCGGTTAGTTTATTGGTTTTGTCTAGTGCTCAACCGGTTTCATAGTTGACTATGCTGATTTCTTAGGATTAACTTATTGAATTGGCTTAATTAATTTCGTAGTTTTACAGCGTCCCGATTCTAGCAGTTTGTAGTCTGTTGGTTTAATTTAAGGCTTACACTTTACTAATTTAGTTTCAGTAATAAGTTGGTTTAAGTAATAAGTAATAAGTGAGCAATAAATTATTAGTTTCCTTTATTATTTAGTAAAGAGGTTCGGAGATCCAGTTTTTGTTAAAATGATTCAGAGTGATGGATTTATTAGTCAAGTTTTGCAGCCTCGTTTTGCAGTTTAATTTAATTACCTTGTTTATTGACCTCAGTGGTTAAGTACATTCTGCATAGTTAACCGGTTTAGTTCATTTGTAATTTTAGTGATTTTGTTTCCTGACCTAGTTTAGTAGCATGTTGCATAAGCTTCGTTTAGTGTCATCACTTTATTAGTTTAATGGAATCGTTTGTTTAGTTTCGTGTGGGCTCATTTCCATTTTCTTTGTTTAGTTGCTTGATAAGCAAGTTCAGAGTCCAGCTTTAGTCTTGTTTATTGGGTCAAATTTGTGGTTTTATGTCTTGATTTAGTTAATGGTTTAGTTTGTGTCTTGTACAAGTTAAGTTGGTAGTTTAGTATATTGGTTTAGGAGATGGTGGTTCAGTTGGGGGTTCAGTTGATGGTTCAGTCGGTTCAGTTTAAATTTCTTGATTTTGAGAAATAGTTTACTACGGTGGGTTTTAAAATAATCTCCGGTCGAAGAGCTTTAGGCGTTACCACCAATTTGTGCTTCCTTTCCTCCTAATGACGACACCTGTCACCAGATGTCATTCCCCCCCTCCCCTTCCGAGGTAATAAGCACATCTGCCACGAGGAGCCAACACCTGTCTCAGACATGACAGGCAAGGAAGGCAATAGACAGGGCGTCACCAGCAGTGAGGTTTTGGAGACCCAGTAAATGTTGAGGTTTCTTGTCGTGTTGTGTTGGTTTCTTGTCGTGTTGTGTTGGTTTCTTGTCGTTGGTTTCTTGTCTTGTTCTCTCAGGTTCCCGTCTTTAGGGCGGATGTCCGAACCTCGTATATCCCTTTTCCATTCTGGAACCTCGTATACCCATCTTAAAGTCTGGAACCCTTTACACACTTCCATTCCCAAAGCTCGTGGAGTCTTGTTTAACTATTCGCATATGTCATCCTTCCCACTTTCCACCTCTCCACCCCCTCTACCCACTAACCCTTACCCGCCAAGTAACCACCCACCATGCTACTCTATAACCCACCCAGCTCATACCCCAACCCACCCACCCACCTCTCCCTCCTCCCCCCTCTTGCACTCATTTCCACTCAATTTCACTCTCTAACACTCTCTTCACTCTCCTGCGCGCCCTTAACCACCAGGAATCTCATCTCCTTCTGCGATGTGATGATGATTTCTCTCCGTCTCGGCTTGGTTTGATGAGCTTGAGCATGAGCTGAAGACGTCTGATGAAGAGATGAATCAGCTTTGTAATACTCTGTGTATGAGACTTTCCCTGAAGGTTGTCAGCTTGATTTTCTCTTCTTAAAGCATCGCCTTTACTCTCAATCTATCCAGCTGTTTGTGCCAGCATTTCACGTTTATTGCAATTCTCTGTGTAGTAATAATACTCATTTTTAAAAGTTGTGAAGCAAATATCCCATCTTAAAGCAACACTCCCTTCAAAGTGTGCTTCTCGATTTCCTCCACCTTAATAGCCCAACGACTGAGAGCAGTCGTCAATCTTCTGCACGATCTTGCAAGATGCATGCTACACACTACACAAAAAACACTCTCTAAATATTTAGTGAATACAGTTTTGATTTATTCATAATTAAAAAAATTCTATTGAGAAATAACTTTATAGATCTGCAGCTGTTTCGTCGCCTATGTGAAGAAATGTCTGTCTAATTATCCATCTATTTCTCCATCTATTTCACTATCTATTCATTATCTACCCATCCAACCACCTGTCCATTAATTCATCAATCCTTCCATCTAGCTATTCAACTATCTTTCTATCCATCCATCTATCCATTTGTATATCCATCTATCTTTCAAAAGCCAAAAAAACTCAAATGAAGTTCGAACTCTGATCCGAAGCTATAGCTGGTTGGGTCGATCTTCACGCGAGAAGATCACGACTCGTGATCTTCTCATGATCTCTCATGAAGAAGTCAGAAGAGGTCATGACTCCTTCAAGTATGTAGCTCATCTTGGGCAAGCATTAACTCCCAGTCGCCTGTAGTTAGTTATAGGGAGTATATATGATATAGTGACGCACAAGCACGCGGTATATGGGACAGTAGCAGCGTGGACAGACATGGTGGAGAAAATATGTGAAAGATGAAAAAGATTCGAAACTCATTTTTTGTCCTTTCCCCTCCCCTTCTCTCTCTCTCTCTATCTCTCCTATTTACCGGGTTTCCATGACCATTCTCCTCTCCATTCCCCCCCCCCTATTCCCACACCTTAGCTCTCTTCAACGCATCTTGTATGCATATATTCACCTAGTTGTGCTTGCGGGGAGGTTGAGCTCTGCTCTTTCGGCCCGCTCATCTATTTCTGTGATGAGGTGATCATTGACGTGTCCCGTATGTGAACACGTCAATGTATAGACGGTAGCTGCTACTGTCAAAGGAACTTAGTGCAGAGGCCTGAGACGGGGCTCAAAGTGTGACTACATCTGTTAATCCTCTTAAGTTTCAGCAGTCTTTTGTCCTCTTCAGTTACAGCATTACTTTATCTCTTTTGTAATGGCATATATTATTTCACTAAATACTCATCCATTTATCTACTAGTACAAGAGCAGCATCACTCAATTAATCTGTTTGTGCATCATCATCATCATCATCATCATCATCATCATCATCATCATCATCATCATCATCATCATCATCATCATCATCATCATCATCATCATCATCTGCTTATTTACCGGTGTACCAGCAGCTGTTTATCTACTTGTGCGGCAGCAGCAGCTCGTCATCTACTTGCACAACAGAATCATCTAATTCATCTACTTACAGAACAGAATCCTCTGTTCATCTACTTGCACAACAGAATCATCAGTTTACCTTCTTGCACATCAGAATCATCTTTCATCTACTTGAATATCAACTGCTTTTCATCTACCTGTACAACAACAGCTCTATATCTTCTTCTGCAGCAACCGTTCCGCAGAGTGTAGTAGAAGCGCCACTTACAAGTGCCTCTACACTGTGCCTCTACACTGTGCCTCTACACTGTGCCTCTACACACACTCTACAGTATGGTTTGGACATCTGACCTGTTCATTCTTACATCTTAAAGAGATCTCTGACCAAATTGAAGGTTTAACAACGTTGAGTCTTAAAGTCTGTTAATGCTAATATCTGAGGGTTTAATGCTCTTGTGGACTGTGTGTTTGTGTGTAAAGGGACCCTGCTGTGCCTCTGGGTCGAGATTTAGCTCTTGGATCACACTTTTTTAGTGTTTCATGGGCTGGGGGTTGGTGATCACCTGGGATATCTATAGGGTGTGCGCGTCCATTAATATTTAAAATTATTGTATGGTAATATTTTGTGAACAGTTAAGTATAGGGTGGGTTATGTTAGGTGTTTCGGGTCTGTTAGTAATTTACTGTTTTTTTGCATGTGTTTTTTTTTCTCGATAACGAGCTTCGTCTGTGGAACTGTATTGCTTCTCTTAATGGAATTGGACCTTATCGTACTTCGCATTTTCTGGAGGTACTTGAACATGGTATATGTTTCCTGTGATCCGTCATCAAGACTAAGGCCCGGCGGGTTTACAGTGTAAGATTAATTGTGACATTAAAATCTCCCTCATTCAGTATTTGACTTATTATCCACTTGACCATGTTCCAAGCTATGACTCGAAACATGTTTTGCTCACTTACAACCTGCATTGTGAACACTCCCCCTAAATCAACGTAACCAAAACACCTTACCTAACCTAACCTAGACCTAATTATGCTTGAACTCCAATTGTATAATAATAATCATTTAAAATGAAAAAAAATATTTAAGAAAATAAATATTTATTTAAATTTAAATCTTATTCAAAGAAAGCGTTTCTTAATAATCTTCCTCGAGAAACAAATTAAGAAAAATAGACTTACTGAGAAAATTATTTGAGGAGATTAATCGAGCCATTTCCCTAGTGAGCCATTTCGAGCCATTGATCGAGCTAGTTTCCAGACCCGTGCCTTAACCCATGAACTATGGGTTACCCAAATTGTTTCAATCCCTCATCCTGTTCCAATGACTATCCCTCAGATGCATCACATTATTGCAATTAACTTGTGCAAGTCAGTTTATTAATATACCGTGTGGAAGATTCGTCCTTTCAGTCGGTTATCGGGCAAGTAAAATATGGATTTATTAGAATCTTCGTAACTCAGAATTTGGTTTATAGTCTGGACTGGCTGATGGTTTCGTATCCTGCCGTCAGCTGCTCTTATAAGCATTGGTTAAATCGTAGTTAATCCAGCAGCCAAGCCCTCCTGCTTATGAATGCAAAAAACTTTGCATACGACTCACAACCTTCGACCTATTCCGACCTTCATATCTCAGCATTTAGTGTGTCTAATATCCTCTCCAAGTGCTATATTGCCATACTGGCTTAGTACTTTATCCTCATGCCGCAACTTTCACCTTATACTTATACTTTCCTTGTATTAGGATCCCAGATCTCTAAATACTTCACCCCACGTACACCAAACACCAATTATCGGCAGATAAACCAAAAACCCTTGAATTAGCCTGACCTAAACCAAACTACACACATCATTATGATATAGATTAATATCAATATGTTGAAATTAACGAGGACGTTTTTCGGGTCGGCCGCAAGACGAACATAGTCTGAAGACAGAATTATTACTTTGAATTAGAAACACATGCATAGAAGAGCGGTTGTGAGCCGGAGTAGGACGAAGCCTGTATATCCATCCTGGTTGACACCCTCAACCACGTCAGCACTGGTCAGGCAGGTGTCAACACACGTGTCAGTATATATACGTAGAGTCCCATACAGCTGTTTTTACGAGAAATAATATTCTGTGATTTAAATTCTGCTCTTTAAGCTCTTGAAAACCTTTCCTGTACGATCGACAGGAATAGCCTCATAATAGTAATTACAAATAGCCTGCTGGCTACACAGAATAAAGGGTTTAGAATATCTTGCATAGATACCATATGTATGGATACTTTACCTTGAGATGATTCCGTGGATCAGCGTCCGCGCGGCCCTGTCTGTGGCTAGGTCTCCTGGTTTAGGGTCTAGTCAACCATGCTGGTGGTACATTATTTGCCTCCCCTCTCCCCCCCCCCAGGTTAAGATTCCCTGGTTTAATGGACAATAACAGTTATAAGTGTCAATCAACTTCAGTGTTTTAACTATAAGTGAAAACTGTATATAGAAGTTCATCAAGTTCTCCAGAAAACTCTACACATTACGCATTAAACTCTATGAAAGGAATCAGCATCTTTTAAGATTATTGAATTACCAAGATAATACACAATGGCAAGCCATCTCCAAACTCCTCCTCCAAAAGCCATGAAAACAACACTTTTTTTTTTTTGGGGGGGGGGGGGAAGTGTCCAAAACGCATTGGTTCGCCTCTGCCGTTTAATGAGCACTATTGCCTTATTGCCTCGTGAGGGGCTGATGGTGGTTCATTAATTTAGGCGATAACAGCGTCCAGTTGGCAGGTAACAGCCTCCTGTCGTTAGGCCAAAGAGGGCACTGAAGCTACTAGCTGAGATTGTTTGGGATAGATTGAAGGGGAGAGGGGGAGGGGGGGGGGTGATTGGAGTGGGGGGGGGCATAGATATGTTTATCATGGTATTGCGACCCGTTCTATATGTGTGTGTGTGTGTGTGTGTGTAATTACTTAAGAGTAGTTACAGGATGAGAGCTACACTCGTGGTATCCCGTCTACCCAGCACTCTTTGTCATATAACGCTTTGAAACTACTTTGAAACTTTGAAGCGGTTTTGGCCTCCACCACCTTCTCACTTAACTTGTGTGTGTGTGTGTGTACTCACCTAATTGTGCTTGCAGGGGTTGAGCTTTGGCTCTTTGGTCCCGCCTCTCAACTAGATGGGTCTCCTGGTGTGTGTGTGTGTGTGTGTGTGTGTGTGTGTGTGTGTGTGTGTGTGTGTGTGTGTGTGTGTGTGTGTGTGTGTACTCACCTAGTTGTGTTTGCGGGGGTTGAGCTCTGGCTCTTTGGTCCCGCCTCTCAACCGTCAATCAACTGGTGTACAGGTTCCTGAGCCTACTGGGCTCTATCATATCTGCATTTGAAACTGTGTATGGAGTCAGCCTCCACCACATCACTGCCTAATGCATTCCATTTACTAACTACTCAAACACTAAAAAAGTTCTTTCTAATGTCTCTGTGGCTCATTTGGGTACTCAGGTTCCACCTGTGTCCCCTTGATCGTGTACCACCCGTGTTAAATAATCCATCCTTGCCTACCTTGTCAAATCCCATGATAATTTTGTATGTGGTGATCATGTCTCTCGTAGCTCTTCTGTCTTCCAGCGACGTGAGGTGAAGTTCACGTAGTCTGTCCTCATAACTCATGCCTCTTAATTCTGGGACTAGCCTATTGGCATACCTATGAACTTTTTCCAGCTTCGTCTTGTGCTTGACAAGGTACGGGCTCCATGCTGGGGCCGCATACTCCAGGATTGGCCTTACATATGTGGTATACAAGGTTCTGAAGGATTCCTTACACAGTTTCTGAAAGCAGTTCTGATGTTAGCCAGCCTCGCATAGGCCGCTGATGTTATTCTTTTGATGTGGGCTTCAGGAGACAGGTTTGGCGTGATATCAACTCCCAGGTCTTTCTCTCTGTCCGTTTCGTGAAGGACTTCATCTCCCATTCGGTATCCAGTGACTGGCCTCCTAGTTCCTCCTCCTAGTTTCATTACCTTACATTTACTTGGGTTGAACTTTAGCAGCCATTTGTTGGACCATTCATTCAGTTTGTCTTGGTCATCTTGTAGCCTCCTACTATCTTCCTCTGCCTTGATCCTCCTCATAATTTTTGCATCATCAGCAAACATCGAGAGGAACGAGTCAATTCCTTCTGGGAGATCATTTACGTTTATCAGAAACAGTATAGGTCCAAGGACTGATCCCTGTGGGACTCCACTGGTGACTCCCCGCCACTCTGAGACCTCACCCCTCATGGTGACTCGCTGTGTCCTGCTGCTTAGGTACTCCCGCATCCAGTGGAGAACTTTCCCTTTCACCCCCTGCCTGCATCTCCAGTTTGTGCTTTAGTCTCTTATGTGGTACTGTGTCAAAAGCTTTCTGGCAGTCCAGAAATATGCAGTCTGCCCAGCCTTTTCTCCCTTGCCTGATTTTTTTTGCCTGATCATAGAACTCAATTAAACCTGTTAGGTATGATTTGCCATCTCTGAACCCATGTTGATGTTGTGTTGCAAAGGTCTTTCGCTCCAGATATGTTCCACTAGCTTTTTTCGCACAGTTTTCTCCATCAGTTTGCATGGAATGCAAGTTAGGCACACTGGCCTGTAGTACAGTGCCTCCTGTCTATCGCCCTTTTTGTATATTGAGACTACATTGGCCGTCTTCCAAATTTTTGGCAGTTCACTTGTTACCAGTGATTTGTTGTACACCATGGAGAGTGGTAGGCACAGAGCGTGTGCTCCTTCTTTTGTGTGTGTGTGTGTGTGTGTGTGGTGTGTGTGTGTGTGTGTGTGTGTTGTGTGTGTGTGTGTGTGTGTGGTGTGTCTATGAATGTATGTACGGATTAGCTGTTCTTTTATGTATTACCAAGTCAAGGATTACTATCGGCCTGAATTCATAAAAAACAAATAGAAATGCTGTTTATTCATCTGAAGTCAGTTTAACATCACCGAGGCCATCCACTATTAAGTCAGCAAGGGGCCAATTACCCTCAAATCTATAACCCTTCCTATTTTAGGGGTCATGCAAAAAGGTACCAATTATTTTCAACAATTTTACTACACCTATTTTATATAGAGTTTTATAACTTCCGGATGATATACATTTTATATCAAGTGTTTCAGCGCTCTAGTGGTAAACTATAAGTTTTTCCACGGCTGTAACATCTGTAACACAACAGCCGCAACTGTAATATACAGTATAAATCTCTGATAAATAGCGTTTCTAAATATAAATCTAGGTCATTACAGTATTCATAATGATTACATGTCATGCTGTTAAAGTAATTTTATCTTCGACAAATAGTATCTGTAAATGTGTTTAAATTACCATAATTGTAAATAGTTGAAAATATATGAAAACATTGTGAATTTGATTCTCTAAAGTTGACGAGCAGACATAAGAATCTACGAGTGCAACTTCAAAATTATCAATGACACATACCGTGTTGGGCATCTAAATATCACTTGTACGCAAAATATGTCATTTTAGTGACATATAAATGACCGCGAGACTGGACCCAAGAACTGTAACTCTACCCAACCACCAACACACACACATTCATTAAGGTTATAAAACAAATAAATTCAACTAAGGCCAACAAAGTCATCATCTCATGACTAAGTCATTTTCATATCCAGAATGGTCTAAGTGCCATTGGACAATCAACTCTTCAAATAATGCATGTGAAGGAAGATTTCATCGACAGCTTTACAATACTGCGCATGATACTAACATAATAGTATTATACCTAATACTGCGCAGGATAGCAGTATAACTAATACTGCGCAGGATACCATTATAACTAATACTGCGCAGGATAGCAGTATAACTAATACTGCGCAGGATAGCAGTATAACTAATACTGCGCAGGATAGCATTATAACTAATACTGCGCAGGGTAGCATTATAACTAATACTGCGCAGGATAGTAACATAATAGTATTATACTAACACTGCGCAGGATAGCATATAACTAATACTGCGCATGATAGCATTATAACTAATACTGCGCAGGATATTACACACAATAGAGTTTTTGAGATCAGTTTTAACCTTGAGAGGGTGAGAGTGTAGGAAGTTCCGCTTAGTTTGTCCTTAAGTAAAATCCAAGACTGATTTTCGGTTATTGGAACTTCGTCCCAATTTTACACATTTTAGTTATTCCTTCATCGATAAAATCCGGGTTGCAGACCTTCAGGGCTCTGATAAATATTGCAGAGAACATTGCAATAATCTAATTACTGATTGAGAAGTTAAAAAAAAATCCTTCGTTGTGATGCGTGAGCTTGAAATCAAACCGACTAAAAGGGGGACAGAATTTGGACCAGCCATTTTTTTAGTTTATGTGTCACCTAAACTTGAGCACTAATAACTGGTCTTTATGGTTTATCGGGTTTATGTTATTTTATAAGGTCGTACGTGTAGGGTAAGGCACGGGAACGACTCGTTATAAATTACGAAATCTTCTTATCATTACCAAATTGGTTTTTAAGGGTTTTTGTTGAAGTGCGGGATGAACTACTCAACCAGATCTTTATTAAATGGTAAGTATAAGCATCTCGATCATTTAACAACACTTCCATTTGTTGGACGTAGTTAGCCTTGCTCGTGATGGCCAACGCATTGGACTTGTCAGCTTTGGTGAGATGTGTTATCCTACATAAGATTTCTGAACGATTGAATAAATCTAACTGGACAAGTAGGGATCGTAAGTCATTTACTATTACGAGTCATGTGTTCCATAAATACACATTCTGTCTTGTGTAAAGAACAATATACCATGCCGTTGCAAATGTTGATATCATCGCCTATGTCACTAAACTTTTCAACATTGCAGAAACCATTGGCAATATCTACATCATTTACACACATTCATATTGGACGTTGAAAACTCAATCCAAAACCTGGTGCGGTGCTCGTGTCGTTATCAAATTGGTTATCAGAGAGGCTAATCACAACATCACGGTTAAGAGCGTTTGTTCCAATCACTATGTTGAATTAACCTGTTCAATTTACAAATCACGTTTCGTACTCACATCTCTTCAAGCAGACCTGAAGGAAGAGAAGCAAAATCCATCATTCGGCGGTTCCATGCTGTGGTACAGCTTGGAAAACGAATATTCACGGCTGTTCACGTTCTTGAAACATTCGCGTGATCTTTCAATTTNCTTTTTCTTCTGGACCTCCGCATTATTGGGACGTAAAACGCAAAAAAATCACAAAAAATCCAATAAAGGTGTTGTCGAAAAACAGTGAAGGTGATGTTTGATTGGAAATTCCTTTGTTCACAGCTTGCTTCACTCCTTTCATTATTGTCTTGTCGGGTAATCTATAGTTCACACGCATTGCTAGGAAGGAGGAGGAGGAGGAGCAGTAGAAAGTAGCAGAAGAAAGTAGCTGAAGAAAGTAGCCGTTGAAACACAAAGATAGCGGAAGTATCTGAAGACGATAGCTGAAAGGAGTAGGAGGGCGTAAGTAGCAAAATTAAGTAGCAATGGGAAATAGAAGGATGGATATGCAGGAGCATCGGGAGGGAGGAGCATGTTTTCTATAGTAAAATAACTATAGGAAAAAACACACAGAATATAAAATTTTCCTATCAGGTGCTGCTCCATTGATTTTGTCCCCCCACACTCTGAGTATCCGTCCCTGTAACGTGTTGATTGTACAGGTACATTGTACAGTTGATTGTAACGTGTTGATTGTACAGGTACATTGTACAGTTGATTGTAACGTGTTGATTGTACAGGTACATTGTACAGTTGATTGTAACGTGTTGATTGTACAGGTACATTGTACAGTTGATTGTAACGTGTTGATTGTACAGGTACATTGTACAGTTGATTGTAACGTGTTGATTGTACAGGTACATTGTACAGTTGATTGTAACGTGTTGATTGTACAGGTACATTGTACAGTTGATTGTAACGTGTTGATTGTACAGGTACATTGTACAGTTGATTGTAACGTGTTGATTGTACAGGTACATTGTACAGTTGATTGTAACGTGTTGATTGTACAGGTACATTGTACAGTTGATTGTAACGTGTTGATTGTACAGGTACATTGTACAGTTGATTGTAACGTGTTGATTGTACAGGTACATTGTACAGTTCATTGTAACGTGTTGATTGTTCAGGTACATTGTACAGTTCATTGTAACGTGTTGATTGTACAGGTACATTGTACAGTTCATTGTAACGTGTTGATTGTACAGGTACATTGTACAGTTGATTGTAACGTGTTGATTGTACAGGTACATTGTACAGTTCATTGTAACGTGTTGATTGTACAGGTACATTGTACAGTTCATTGTAACGTGTTGATTGTACAGGTACATTGTACAGTTCATTGTAACGTGTTGATTGTACTGGTATAGTGCACAGTTGATTGTACATTACCACCATGCTGGACTCTCTGGACTGTCCCTCAGAGTCACAATGAGGACCCATTATGATCGGTTCTATGACCCAAACCAATTTTCACGTATATGAATGTGTTTTGTATACGGTATACGGTATGTCATACTATACACCCCGCGACATACTCACGGGGGTGGAATCTTACATATTAATATATGAAGATGATGCACAATTACTGAGAATAGTCAGCTATAGGCGGAAGGTTGAAGAACACTTCAAAACGACCTAGAGGAGCTGCAGGATTGAGCCTAGAAACTGATACTCAAATTCAGTAACAGAAAGTAGAAAAACAAACAAAAACGAATAAAAGAGGCAAGAGACCAGCAGGAAGATAGACCTCCTCTCTGAAACTACCAGAGAAAAATATTAGTCAGAGAATATAACACAGATTGTTCTAGAGTATAACACAGATTGTTCTAGAGTATAACACAGATCGTTCTAGAGTATAACAGCAGAAACATATCGTAATATAGCCGACATCTGAACCTAACCTTGATGGAACTCAGTAATGTGTAGTACACTGTACGCAACCTACGTTTGACCAATCGTAGAGTTTACCTCCCAATGTGAAACGGAGACTGCGGGCTCACCATAGCCCGTGCTACTTGGAACATTTCGTTCCAGGTAGCGAATCTTTAACAACAACAACAATGTGAATCGGAACAGGGCCTTCAAGTGAGCCTCAACCCAGAATAATGTGGGATGGTGTACTAAGAAAAAGTTTGAAAGGGCTATATAGACCTAACGACCTTAGGAAAGAGAAGACATGATGAAGACATGCAAAATACTCATAGAAATGGCCATAGTGGAAAAGATTAATTAAATGTTCACAATACCGATATAAGAAGATAGTCCGAATATTAGAGACACACACATGTGTGCCATAGAGACAAGAGCAAGTGTGCTCTTTTAGTTTAGAGTACGAGGTAACAGACACGTACATCCACAGCTCTAAAACAAAGCATCAAAAGGCAGAACCCAAGAGCTGAAACGCAACCTTGTACGCAGAAAAATAGGTGAATAAAAACCCAACCTCACTCACATATTCTCCAAGCAGAAGTTAGTCTTCTTGCAAAATATTTGTCTTACCAGAGATAAAGTCTGGATGGAAATATATAAGAATCACTCCCTCATCTCTCAGTTTTGTACAAAAGTTTATAGAAATAAAATTTCTGGATCACCCAAATGGACGCAGTATTTGGCAGCCATTTGTTACATAGTTTGATCTCATTTATACTGAGCCCGTACTCCTTATACAGCACAAGTGTTCCTTATACTGCGTTAGTCCTTATACCTAGTTGAAGGGGTTCTGGGAGTTTTTCTACTCCCCCAAGCCCGGCCCGAGGCCAGGCTTGACTTGTGAGAGTTTGGTCCACTAGGCTGTTGCTTGCAGCGGCCCGCAGGCCTACATATCCAGCACAGCCCGGTTGGTCTGGCACTCCTTGGAGAAAATGATCTAGTTTTCTCTTGAAGATGTCCACGGTTGACCAGACCACACACTAGAAGGTGAAGAGACGACGACCTTTCGGTCCGTCCTGGACCATTCTCAAGTCGATTGTGATGAGGAAGTAGAGACAGACAATAAATAGGCAAGAGAGAGCTGAGGAGCAAAGTAAGGTGTAGTAGAGGGGATAGCAATAATAATAAGAGCTGCAGAAGGCCTATTGGCCCATACGAGGCAGCTCCTATTATAACCACCGAATGAGAAGGAGATAGGAATAAGAAGAGGATAGCAAGGGAGCGTAGGAGAAGAGAAAAGAAAAGGAAAGAGAAAGAAAGATAAATAGAAGGGGTTGGCTTATGTTAGGTCACGTTTGTTAGAAAGATTAGAGCATTTGAGTATATACTGTGAAAGGGAGGAGTCCACAGCTACAAAGCCAGGACTCAAGTTCATGTTGGGTACATTGTGTATTAGAGGCGATTCCACAAGACGGCGTCTTGTGGAATCGGCTCTAATAGAGAAGATGAGAAAGTAGATTACTGAGAGGAAAATAGGAGAATATGTGAGGTAGGAAGGAAGATAAGATAGGATTAAGAAAGACGAAGAGAAGAATAGGGTAGGAAAATAGAGAGAGAGAGAGAGAGAGAGAGAGAGAGAGAGAGAGAGAGAGAGGAGAGAGAGAGAGAGAGAGAGAGAGAGAGAGAGAGAAATGAAATAAAAGAATGAAAGGGCAGAGAAGGAGGAGCTTAAAGAGCAGAGCCAGCCACAGAGATTATTCATCTCGTCTTGGGGATGCGAACGAGACATTACGATAGTGAAACAGAGAGATATCCTGAGACACAGAAGAACACTAGCAGACGCGGTGACATAATATATATATAATATATATATATATATATATATATATATATATATATTATATATATATATATATATATATATAATATATATATATATATATATATTAGGGGTACCACCTCTGGTGCAATTGCAGGGACCCACATCCTCGAAGAAGAAAACAAAGAGCATTCAGAGAAGATCTTGTGGATTCTCACTGAATACTTAATTCTTTTCTTCTCCTACCACCCCTATTATTTTTTTGTATGTTTTGTTTTATTTTATTGCAATGCTACAGTTTACAGAGAACACACACACACACACACACACAAATATATAACAATTAAACAATCAGCGTTCGAAGACCTCGTCCAGCTCCTCGGAGGTTGGGTGCGTACCCAGGATACAGCACGCATTTCCCCTCTGCACTGCGACACTGAGGCGCTGGAATAGGAAACTGGCTGCTCGTGGGTCTCTAGTTTTCCCAATGAGTTCCTCACCAACCTCCTTTAAAAACTTGAGTGCACATTTACCCCAGGCGCCCAGAGTCTCTGAGCCTATCGGCACGAACCTGTAACAACGTTCTAGGTTTCTGTACTTGTGGATTTTCTGGGTCTCCCTGAAGGTGGCTGCCCCACCTCCCTCCGCTGAGCTGTAACGTAAATAGGTATCAGCCAATGTAGATGCACAGGTAATCCCATACGACCTGTTTACCTTCCCTCCATGGCTGCAGGGTGACTCCATCTGGGCGTTTTTGGCTGTTGTCAGGTCTGCACAGCTGGGGTTCCCTTTGTGCTGGACACCCAGCTGTAGCCAAACTTCTCTTGATGATGTCATTGACTGCCTCGTGTCTGGCAATCTTTCCCTGTGTCTTACGACAGATGAGACCATGGCTGCCGTATTGGTCTGCCCGTGCCTGGCCGCAAATACACCGGTGCTCGGTGGAGATAGGGGCGGCAAGGCGCAGAGCAACACCAATACTTAGGGCCCGATGATCCAGGCGGGTGCCCAAGGCGGAATTAGGGACTGCCAACAGGAAGTCCCCAGCATGGGGGGCTTGCACAGCTAGGAGACGCGCTCTGTCCTTCTGAGAAGCTACGTCCAGCAATGCTTTGGCGATGTTCTCCACTATAGGGCTATCCCATTTGGCCTGTTTACCGTCGTTTGGACAAGTTGGTCGGGTGTGTGAATTGGCGAGTGTGTCCCACCGACCAGCTCCTTCCACAAATTTGGGATCACGAATCCCAATGGAGTTCCTTAGGTATTCTGGTAGTATTTCCTTCACTAATTCACTTGTAGCACTGGTCGAGGATCAGAATGCCGGCAATGCTAACTGTGTCGCCTTGCGAATACCTATACCCCCGAGTCTAACTGGGAGCGTTGCTTGGTCCCACTGGTCATCTTGCAGGGAGAGGTTTAACACTTTCATAGTTATTGTCTTTAGGAGTGAATCGTATTCCGTTAATTTTGGGCTGTCAAAAGAAGGAGCACACCTGAGGAAATAGGTAAGTCTGGGCAAGGCCAGGCACCTTGTAAGAAGGTACAACGCATCATGAGCATCCAAAGCCCCTATTCGCGCCTCCATCCTCCTCAGGTCTTTAAGCTTTTCTTCGAGGACTACCTCAATGGCGTTCGAGCCCAGAGGTGCCCCTAGCAGCACACTGTCGGTGGGAGCGATCACTGGGCTCCTGGCAATAAGATTTGTACTGCATTTATGATTGTTGGTTGGACGAGACGATTTCACACTTTGATGGATTTAGTGTAAGGCCTAACTCCTCTCCCCTAGATTTCACTAGCTGAAGATCTCCTAGTAGGGATTCCTGTGTCCCTGCCAGGGTGCCATCGTCCAGGAACCAGATGTTATATATATATTATTATATATATATTATATATATATTATATATATATATATATATATATGTCACCCGCGTCTGCTAGTGTTCTTCTGTGTCTCAGGATATCTCTCTGTTTCACTATCCTATGTCTCGTTCGCATCCCCAAGACGAGATGATAA
>WNGS01063697.1:30799-38717 GCA_020271785.1 Procambarus virginalis | reverse complement strand
GCTTTCGGTAACCGTAGTGGGAGACCTGAGGTGATCATTAGTCTGTCTGTCTAGTCACATGTAAAGTGACTATTTAGAATTTTTGTTTGCCTAATTATGATAGCTCTTCCTTGCTTCATGGTTAACATCTGAGGGTCGCAATATTACTACTACTACTAATAATAATAATGCTGATTTTCAGCCGGGCTGTGGTGGGTATGTGGGCCTGCGGGCCGCTCCAAGCAACAGCCTGGTGGACCAAGCTCTCACAAGTCGAGCCTGGCCTTGGGCCGGGCTTGGGGAGTAGAACTACTCCCAGAACCCCATCAAGCAAGGTATAGGTATCAACCAGGTATCAAGCAGGTGACCACCACCAACAGTGTGGTTCTACCACCTCCCCAACCACCACTTATATTAATAATTGGAAGAGATAAGTTGTAACACCAAGAGCCACCAACTTATCCTTCGTTGTGGCTAACGAGAAGCCGCGTCCAACAGCCTGGCTGACCACCCATGTCCCATTTTTCTGTTGGTATTTCGTGTAAACACTTTGTCTATTTCCACTCGGTCAATCCCTCTAAGTTCAAGGATTTATTGAACTATATGTTTAACTGATCTCTAACCCTGTAAATGGAGGACAGAAGAAAATGTATATATGCTGGTTAGCATTGTAAATGTGTGGCCACGTTTGTGATAGAAAATAATAATAATAATAAAAAATCCCTCTTAAGTATTTTATATGCTGTTAGCATCTACTCTACTTGATACCTGATCAACCAGGCTGTGACTCGTACGTCAGGTTGCGAGTAGCTGCGTCCAACAGCCTGGTTGACCAGTCCAGCAACCAGGAGGACTGGGCAATGACCGGGCCCCGGGGACGCTAAGCCCTGACACCAACACCAGGTAACTACAAGTTATCATATCTTCCCCGCTCCCTCCTCTTTTCTAAGGTCGTCAAGTTCAGTTCTTTCAGTCGCTCTTCATACCCCATCCCTGGCAACTCTGGGACGAGCTTCGTCGACAATTTCAGAACCTTATAAAACTTCCAAATGTGTTTCTTTAGGTGGGGGACACCAGCATAAAGCTGCATACTCTAAGACTGGTCTGACGTCAACCCGTCCTCGCAAATTCGTATAGTCAATATTGACATATTAAATAAGTGCATAGGTGACATACTTAACATAATAGTTTCCCTTGAAAAGCTTCATAGAAAAACCGACCTTACCTAACCTACTTAGTATGTTAAGATAAGCATCTTATTGCTTCGTAATTACAATTATTACCTAACCTATACCTATAATAGGTTAAGTAACAATTGTAATTACGAAGCTATAAGATGCTTATTTTAACATACTAAGTAGGTTAGGTAAGGTCGGTGTTTTCTATGAAGCTTTTCAAGGGAAACTTTTATGTTTAGTATGTCACCTATGCAGGTAACTAATAAGTCAATATTGACTATACGAATTTGCGAGGACGGGTTGCTGACGTAGGCGGCGTAAAGCACTCTAAATGCTTCCTTACTGTGTTTGTGAATGACGTTCTAACTTTTGCTAGCGTAGAGCCCTAACGAACCCTAATCTTAGTTAAAATAAAAAAAGAAAGCAGATAGCGAATGAGAGAGAATGCTAGATGTTTGTTGTTGCTATAGGTTCAGCTACTCGGAACAAGTTGCAAGTAGCACGGGCTATGGTGATCCCACCATAGTGGACTTACCTGGCACAGGAGCGGGGCAAGTAGCACGGGCTATGGTGATCCCACCATAGTGGACTTACCTGGCACAGGAGCGGGGCAAGTAGCACGGACTATGGTGAGCCCGTAGTGGACTTACCTGGCACAGGAGCGGGGCAAGTAGCACGGGCTATGGTGAGCACGTAGTGGACTTACCTGGCACAGGAGCGGGGCAAGTAGCACGGGCTATGGTGAGCCCGTAGTGGACTTACCTGGCACAGGAGCGGGACAAGTAGCACGGACTATGGTGAGCCCGTAGTGGACTTACCTGGCACAGGAGCGGGGCAAGTAGCACGGGCTATGGTGAGCCCGTAGTGGACTTACCTGGCACAGGAGCGGGGCAAGTAGCATGGACTATGGTGAGCCCGTAGTGGACTGGCACAAGAGCGGTGCTGTGAGGAGTGTGTGTCCTGAATGGAAGCTACCCGAGTGGTTACTTATTATCTATTAATGTTTAGGGCAGGTGAGATGCCACCTAGCTCCTGGGCTCCGCCTCCTACACATTACAAGTTGGTGCAGCGGTTTACATCTCTTGACTTGAAGGTGTTAAAGGTATGAGTGGAGGCGGCTCCCACAACTTGCCTTCACCACATTCCACCAGGACCTTGTTCTCTGGCCTTCCCAACTTGTGGTGGCGTCCTTATGGGCCAGTATGGCAGGTGAGTGTATGGATGGCCAGCCTTATGAGTGCTGGCATGATGCAGGGAGCACTAACCTGCAGGAAGGTAAAGTGTATGTAAAGGTAAAGTGTAAAGGCCGAAAAAGTCTCCCAGTCAAACTATCACTAATAGAGTAACCTCATTCACCTTTGCCAACATACAGGTGAAATGTTGTTGTTCTTGAAAACAAGAACCAACAATAAAGTACAGTTCATAAATGGCCTCCTCACGGAATCAAATGCAGTATTTGGAGCTTTCACAGAAACCCATGCAGGGGAATTGTTGGACAGTGAGATCTGGATTCCAGGATATAACCTATACAGGTGTGATAGGAAAATTAGGACACATGGAGGAGTGGGTCTGTATATTAGGGAAGACCTTGTGTGCTCGGAGCTCCTAAACGTTACAAATGAGGTGATAGAGGTACTGGGATTAAAAATAGAGAAAATAAATTTAGTGATTATTCTAATATACAAACCGCCAGATGCAACGGCTGAGGAATTCACAGAACAGATAAACAAAATAGAGAATAGCCTTGATAATTTGGAGAACCCAATACCTGATATTATCTTCTTAGGTGACTTCAACTTGCCTAGTCTCAGGTGGAGAATAGCAAACAATAATATTATACCAGGGAATCTATCAGGACCTAACCAACCACAGATTAGAGAACTACTTAGATTCTGTGACAAATTTTCACTTACTCAGCAGATATCGGAGCCAACGAGAAATGAAAATATTCTAGATCTGGTCTTTACGAACAATGAAGACATTATCAGAGACATTACGATATCAGATACCACATATTCAGATCACAAGCTCATTGAAGTGCAAACTACCATCAATACCCAGAATAGACCTAAAACGTTGATAAAGCGAGAGGGGCTATTCAGTAAATTCAATTTTAATAATAAAAGGATAGACTGGGAGATAATAAACAGGGAACTTAAAAACATTCCATGGGAAACTGTTTTAAGTAATAAAAGTCCTACAGAAGGAATAGAAAAACTGACTTCGGAAGCGTATCAAGTCTGTCTGAAACATGTTCCTTTGAGGAAAGCCAGAAAGAGATCCAACGTAGAAAGAGAACGCAGAAGACACTATAAACGCAGGAAAAGAATAACGGAACTGCTTATGCAGACACGAATTTCCCGTCAAAGAAGGAATAATTTAAATAGGGAGATTGAAGAAATCGAGCGGAAATTGAAACACTCATATGAAACTGAAGAAAGGCAGTTAGAACAGAAAGCAATTCAGGAAATAAAGAAAAATCCAAAATACTTCTTCACATATGCGAAATCAAAAGCAAAAACTACTGCCAGTATTGGACCTATTCGTACAAGTGAAGGTTCATACACGGAGGATGACAAAGAAATTAGTGAAATCCTAAAAAAGCAGTATGAGGACATGTTTAGCACTCCAATAAACAACATGAAAGTAGAAGATCCAGACAATTTCTTTATGCGGGATATCCAAACCCCTGTAAATATAACTGATATCAACACGAGCGCACTAAATTTTGAAAGAGAAATTGAAAACATGCCCATGCACTCGGCCCCAGGTCCAGACTCATGGAATTCAATATTTATAAAGAAATGCAAAGTGCCGGTAGCACAGGCACTCAGTATAGTGTGGAGGAAGAGCTTGGACACGGGGGAGATACCAGATGCACTTAAAGTAGCAGACATAGCCCCTCTACACAAGGGAGGGAGCAAAGCATTGGCAAAGAATTATAGACCAGTTGCACTAACATCGCACATAATAAAAGTATTTGAGAGAGTGATTAGGAGTCAGGTCACCAATTTCATGGAGACCAATGACCTTCACAACCCAGGCCAACATGGATTTCGAGCGGGAAGATCGTGCCTCTCACAGCTACTTGAGCACTACGATAAAGTCACTGAGGCATTAGAAGAAAAACAGAATGCTGATGTGATATACACGGACTTCGCAAAGGCATTCGATAAATGTGACCATGGCGTGATAGCACACAAAATGAAGTCAATGGGAATAACCGGTAAAGTAGGACGCTGGATACTCAGTTTTCTGTCAAACAGGACTCAGCGAGTAACGGTCAACCATATAAAATCTAGTCCAAGTGCAGTTAAAAGCTCTGTACCTCAGGGTACAGTCCTTGCACCGCTGCTTTTCCTTATTCTCATATCAGATATAGACAAAAATACAAGTCACAGCTTCGTATCATCCTTTGCAGACGACACAAAAATCAGTAAGAAAATTACCTCGGCTGAAGACATTGAAAAACTTCAAGCTGATATTAATAAAGTTTTCGACTGGGCATCAGAAAATAATATGATGTTTAACAGTGACAAATTCCAGGTACTCAGGTACGGTAAAAATGAGGACCTTAAACATAATACAGGGTACAAAACACAATCAAATGTGCCCATAGTAGGAAAACAACATGTAAAGGATTTGGGAATAATGATGTCTGACGACCTAACGTTTAGGGAGCATAACCAAGCAAATATTGCGACAGCCAGAAAAATGATAGGATGGATTACGAGAACTTTCAAATCCAGGGATCCCATCACAATGCTTGTACTCTTCAAGTCACTTGTGCTGTCCCGTCTTGAGTACTGTTCAGTACTCACTTCCCCCTTAGAGCAGGAGAGATTGCTGAAATAGAGGGAATACAGAGAACATATACGGCACGCATAGACGCGATAAAGCACCTAAATTATTGGGATCGTCTCAAAGCTCTCCAAATGTACTCACTAGAAAGAAGACGAGAGAGATATCAAATAATATACACCTGGAAGATACTGGAGGGCCAGGTCCCAAATCTACACAGTAAAATAACAACGTACTGGAGTGAACGATATGGAAGAAAATGCAGAATAGAACCAGTGAAGAGCAGGGGTGCCATAGGCACAATCAGAGAACACTGTATAAACATCAGAGGTCCGCGGTTGTTCAACGTCCTCCCAGCAAGCATAAGAAATATTGCCGGAACAACCGTGGACATCTTCAAGAGGAAACTAGATTTATTCCTCCAAGGAGTTCCGGACCAGCCGGGCTGTGGTGGGTATGTGGGCCTGCGGGCCGCTCCAAGCAACAGCCTAGTGGACCAAACTCTCACAAGTCAAGCCTGGCCTCGGGCCGGGCTTGGGGAGTAGAAGAACTCCCAGAACCCCATCAACCAGGTATCAACCAACCAGGTATGGATGGCCAGCCTTATGAGTGCTGGCATGATGCAGGGAGCACTAACCTGCAGGAAGGTAAAGTGTATGGATGGCCAGCCTTATGAGTGCTGCCGTGATGCAGGGAGCACTAACCTGCAGGAAGGTAAAGTGTGTAGTAACCTCAACACTGGCGGGGCATTATCCTCACCCCCCACCCCCATCTCCACCCCATCCCTCCCTCCCTCCTTCACACTATCTTCTTGGGCAGGGAAGGGGAGAGGGAGGGAGGGAGGGGGGGGATAGGGAAGATGGAGGGATGGGAGGGAGGAGGGGGGGGTGGATATATGGATTAATAGACAGACATTGACATAGAAGAAGAAGAGATTATGAAGAGAAGAGACTAAGTCAACCAGCCATCGCCGCTCCCCATATGGCTCCTCTCCCACCAACCTCTCCCTTGCCTTCTTCCGCCCTCACCACCTATCCCCCCCCCCCAGTCCTCTCAACCTCCACCACCTTACCTACCTTGAGGTTACCTTGTCATGATTGCGGGGCTTAGCGTCCCCGCGGCCCGGTCCTCGACCAGTCCTCCTGGTTGCTGGACTGGTCAACCAGGCTGTTGGACGCAGCTACTCGCAACCTGACGTACGAGTCACAGCCTGGTTGATCAGGTATCAAGTAGAGTAGATGCTAACAGCATATAAAATACTTAGAGGGATTTTTTATTATTATTATTTTCTACCACAAACGTGGCCACACATTTACAATGCTAACCAGAATATATATATTTTCTTCTGTACTCACCTATTTGTGCTTGCGGGGGTTGAGCTTTGGCTCTTTGGTCCTGCCTCTCAACTGTCAATCAACTGGTGTACAGATTCCTGAGCCTACTGGGCTCTATCATATCTACATTTAAAACTGTATGGAGTCAGCCTCCACCACATCACTGCCTAATGCATTCCATCCGTTAACTACTCTGACACTGAAAAAGTTCCTTCTAACGTCTCTGTGGCTCATGTGGGTACTCAGTTTCCACCTGTGTCCCCTTGTTCGCGTACCACCAGTGTTGAATAGTTTATCCTTGTTTACCCGGTCGATTCCTCTGAGGATTTTGTAGGTTGTGATCATGTCTCCCCTTACTCTTCTGTCTTCCAGTGTCGTAAGGTGCATTTCCCGCAGCCTTTCCTCGTAACTCATGCCTCTTAGTTCTGGGACTAGTCTAGTGGCATACCTTTGGACTTTTTCCAGCTTCGTCTTGTGCTTGACAAGGTACGGGCTCCATGCTGGGGCTGCATACTCCAGGATTGGTCTTACATATGTTGTGTACAAGATTCTGAATGATTCCTTACACAGGTCCCTGAACGCTGTTCTGACGTTAGCCAGCCTCGCATATGCCGCAGACGTTATTCTTTTTATGTGGGCTTCAGGAGACAGGTTTGGTGTAATATCAACTCCTAGATCTTTCTCTCTGTTCGTTTCATTAAGTACTTCACCTCCTATTCTGTATCCTGTGTCTGGCCTCCTATTTCCACTGCCTAGTTTCATTACTTTGCATTTACTCGGGTTGAACTTCAACAGCCATTTGTTGGACCATTCACTCAGTCTGTCTAGGTCATCTTGTAGCCTCCTACTATCGTCCTCCGTTTCAATCCTCATAATTTTTGCATCATCGGCAAACATTGAGAGAAACGATTTTATACCCTCTGGGAGATCATTTACATATATCAGAAACAGTATAGGTCCAAGGACCGACCCCTGCGGGACTCCACTCGTAACGTCTCGCCAATCTGAGACCTCACCCCTCACACTGACTCGTTGTCTCCTGTTGCTTAGGTACGCCTGTATCCAACGGAGTACCTTCCCTTTCACTCCAGCCTGCATCTCCAGCTTTTTCACTAGCCTCTTGTGTGGCACTGTATCAAAGGCTTTCTGACAATCCAAAAATATGCAGTCTGCCCACCCTTCTCTCTCTTGCCTTATTTTTGTTGCCTGGTCGTAGAATGGAATGGTCTGTCCTCCATGGACAGGGTTAGAGATCAGTTAAACATATAGTTCAATAAATCCTTGAACTTAGAGGGATTGACCGAGTGGAAATAGACGAAGTGTTTACACGAAATACCAACAGAAAAATGGGACATGGGTGGAAGCTGGAAACTCTGCAATTACTGTTCTAGTGAAACAATCCACAAGGGTCGTGATGAGGGTTCGAACCTATCTCACGGGATGTTCCCAGATGGGCCCTAGTCAACTGTACCATGACATGGTAACATTATTCATAGTATTAAAACTAGGTATGATAGGAAAGGAGGACAGTCATTGCTGTATAGAACCGGCGGCTAGAAAGGCAGGATCCAAGAGCCAAGGCCCGACCCTGAAGGCACACACAGGTGAGAGGGAGAGTGAGTGTAA
>WNGS01063697.1:23299-28299 GCA_020271785.1 Procambarus virginalis | reverse complement strand
TCTTTAGTAATAAGATGGTTTGCTAGTTCATACAACGTGAGTTTAGATTTATCTCTAAATGACTCAATTTTATTATAGTCCAAGATATAGTGTTCGAGTGTGTGTCCCTGTCTTTGTCCACACACTTTACACTTTACTTCATCTAGATCCCTATACAAGCCGAACTGCCAGAGATACTTGTAGCCAAGTCTTATACGAGCTGTGACAACATCTGTTAGTCTACTGACTTTGTTACTTGCCCCATACACATGTTTTACTTCATACATTTCATTGTGATGAACAATGGACCTGCTAGTTCCAGTTTGCACTGTTCTACTCTCTTCAAATTCATCCAGGAGTTCTCGTCTAATGACACTTTTAAGCCACCTATATGATAACTCAAGATTCCGTTCAATACTGTCTTTATTTACTGCAGCCTTAGCAAGGGCGTCAACTTTGTCATGTTCCTGCAGGCCAATGTGAGAAGGAATCCACAACATTTTTATATTTACCCTCTTATAGTATGCTTATACAGTATATCTTTGTCTGACTTCGGAGACCAGCACATTATTACAGGAGTGCAAACTACTTATTAGTAGAAGGGAGGAATGGGAGCCACAAATGATTAAGCTGTCTACTTGAGTGTTGTCAATATTTTAGCTTTACCAAGTCAGCTCTCATTGTGGGTGTTCAGTTACTAACTCTTATGTCTTGTGTCTTATGTCTTATTATATTGTGCGTCCCTCGGGCTGATGAGCTATAACTGCCTTCCCTGCATCTGTACTGAGTGATCCGCTGCTAATGTATATGGTCTGTGGCATGTTGTTTTTAGTTTGTATATTGTGAATGTGTTCTACACCTACCAGTCAGGCTGTGACTCGTACGTCAGGCTGCGACCAGCTGCGTCCAACAGCCTGGTCGACCAGTCCAGCAACCAGGAGGCCTGGTCGAGGACCGGGCCGCGGGGACGCTAAACCCGGAACCATCTCAAGATAGGGTTCTTAATTTGGCAGAGAGCTGATCATGGGGATTGTTTGTCCATAGTTGTTGGTGGGGTATGCAGGCGTCAGCATGTCAAAAGGTACTATCTGTCAGGCTGGAAGGAAGTGCTCTTGAGGTTATCTTGAAATGATTTTGGGGCTTTAGTGTCCCCGCGGCCCGGTCCTCGACCAAGCCTCCACCCCCAGGAAGCAGCCCGTGACAGCTGACTAACACCTAGGTACCTATTTTACTGCTAGGTAACAGGGGCATAGGGTGAAAGAAACTCTGCCCATTGTTTCTCGCCGGCGCCTGGGATCGAACCCAAGACCACAGGATCACACCCAGGACCACAGGATCATAAGTCCCGCGTGCTGTCCGCTCGGCCGACCGGCTCCGAGCGGACATGATCCGGTGTGCTCTACTCTTTCATCCTTACATACATCGGGCAGTCCCAGCATATTAATATGAGTGGCTGGTTTTTTAATATATTTAGACTCCCTGGTTTGATTACGTGTGTGTTGTAAGAGTTTAACTGTCACAGTGTTGGTTGTGTTGTAAGAGTTCAACTGTCACAGTGTTGGTTGTGTTGTAAGAGTTCAACTGTCACAGTGTTGGTTGTGTTGTAAGAGTTCAACTGTCACAGTGTTGGTTGTGTTGTAAGAGTTCAACTGACAGTGTTGGTTGTGTTGTAAGAGTTCAACTGACAGTGTTGGTTGTGTTGTAAGAGTTCAACTGACACAGTGTTGGTTGTGTTGTAAGAGTTCAACTGTCACAGTGTTGGTTGTGTTGTAAGAGTTCAACTGACAGTGTTGGTTGTGTTGTAAGAGTTCAACTGTCAGTGTTGGTTGTGTTGTAAGAGTTCAACTGTCACAGTGTTGGTTGTGTTGTAAGAGTTTAACTGTCAGTGTTGTTTGTGTTGTAAGAGTTCAACTGTCACAGTGTTGGTTGTGTTGTAAGAGTTCAACTGTCACAGTGTTGGTTGTGTTGTAAGAGTTCAACTGTCACAGTGTTGGTTGTGTTGTAAGAGTTTAACTGTCAGTGTTGGTTGTGTTGTAAGAGTTCAACTGTCACAGTGTTGGTTGTGTTGTAAGAGTTCAACTGTCACAGTGTTGGTTGTGTTGTAAGAGTTCAACTGTCACAGTGTTGGTTGTGTTGTAAGAGTTCAACTGTCACAGTGTTGGTTGTGTTGTAAGAGTTCAACTGTCACAGTGTTGGTTGTGTTGTAAGAGTTTAACTGTCAGTGTTGGTTGTGTTGTAAGAGTTCAACTGTCACAGTGTTGGTTGTGTTGTAAGAGTTCAACTGTCACAGTGTTGGTTGTGTTGTAAGAGTTCAACTGTCACAGTGTTGGTTGTGTTGTAAGAGTTCAACTGTCACAGTGTTGGTTGTGTTGTAAGAGTTTAACTGTCACAGTGTTGGTTGTGTTGTAAGAGTTTAACTGTCACAGTGTTGGTTGTGTTGTAAGAGTTCAACTGTCACAGTGTTGGTTGTGTTGTAAGAGTTTAACTGACAGTGTTGGTTGTGTTGTAAGAGTTCAACTGTCACAGTGTTGGTTGTGTTGTAAGAGTTCAACTGTCACAGTGTTGGTTGTGTTGTAAGAGTTTAACTGTCACAGTGTTGGTTGTGTTGTAAGAGTTCAACTGTCACAGTGTTGGTTGTGTTGTAAGAGTTTAACTGACAGTGTTGGTTGTGTTGTAAGAGTTTAACTGACAGTGTTGGTTGTGTTGTAAGAGTTCAACTGTCACAGTGTTGCTTGTGTTGTAAGAGTTCAACTGACAGTGTTGGTTGTGTTGTAAGAGTTCAACTGACAGTGTTGGTTGTGTTGTAAGAGTTCAACTGACAGTGTTGGTTGTGTTGTAAGAGTTTAACTGTCAGTGTTGGTTGTGTTGTAAGAGTTCAACTGTCAGTGTTGGTTGTGTTGTAATAGTTCAACTGACAGTGTTGGTTGTGTTGTAAGAGTTCAACTGACAGTGTTGGTTGTGTTGTAAGAGTTTAACTGTCACAGTGTTGGTTGTGTTGTAAGAGTTCAACTGACAGTGTTGGTTGTGTTGTAAGAGTTCAACTGTCAGTGTTGGTTGTGTTGTAATAGTTCAACTGACAGTGTTGGTTGTGTTGTAAGAGTTCAACTGACAGTGTTGGTTGTGTTGTAATAGTTCAACTGACAGTGTTGGTTGTGTTGTAAGAGTTCAACTGTCAGTGTTGGTTGTGTTGTAAGAGTTTAACTGACAGTGTTGGTTGTGTTGTAAGAGTTCAACTGACACAGTGTTCCTTGTGTTGTAAGAGTTCAGCTGACACAGTGTTCCTTGTGTTGTCACTCAGAAACTTTAGTCCATCATAAGATTGATTTCAAACATTCTATCTTGGAGAGTGTTCTGGGAGTCTACTCTCCGAGCCCGGCCCTCGACTTGGGACAACTTGGTCCAACAGGCTGTTGCTTGGAGCCTCCCGCGGGCCCACATATCTGCACTAAATCAACAAAGCCTGTAAGAAGGGAATGGATTTATCAGGGGAAAGCGCCAAGCCATTACGACTATATAGCACTGGGAAAGGGTCAGGATAAGGATTGGGGATGGGACGGGGGGAAGGAATGGTGCCCAACCACTTGGACGGTCGGGGATTGAACGCCGACCTGCATGACGCTCTACCGTTCAGCCCAAGTGGTTGCGTAGCCGATAGGAAGTGACTCAGGGCCAGAGGTGGGCGACGGATAACAGCACTCGTGTTATCAGCTTATCAACCATCACCAACAGTGTGGTTCTACCACCTCCACAACCACCACCAGCTTGGTTCTACCACCACCACCAGTGTGGTTCTACCACCTCCCCAACCACCACCAACAGTGTGGTTCTACCACCTCCACAACCACCACCAACAGTGTGGTTCTACCACCTCCACAACCACCACCAGTGTGGTTCTACCACCTCCACAACCACCACCAGTGTGGTTCTACCACCACCACTAGTGTGGTTCTACCACCACCACCAGTGTGGTTCTACCACCTCCCCAACCACCACCACCAGTGTGGTTCTACCACCTCCCCAACCACCACCAACAGTGTGGTTCTACCACCTCCACAACCATCACCAACAGTGTGGTTCTACCACCTCCACAACCATCACCAACAGTGTGGTTCTACCACCTCCCCAGACCACCACCAACAGTGTGGTTCTACCACCTCCCCAGACCACCACCAACAGTGTGGTTCTACCACCTCCACAACCATCACCAACAGTGTGGTTCTACCACCTCCCCAGACCACCACCAACAGTGTGGTTCTACTGTAACGGGGGGGGGGGGGTAGGGGAAATAGCTCTCTAGTCCATTATTCCACCCCCAGTTAACTAACGAGGTCGGGGGAAACAGCTCTCTTTAGTCCGTTATCCCGTCCTCAGTTAGCTAACTATTGTAGAGCACCTGCAGAGTTGCTACGGCAGCCGCTCTCGTTCAACACCTTGTGACCCAGGTATTCCGGCAGTCTCTCTCGTTCAACACCTTGTGACCCAGGTATTCCGGCAGTCTCTCTCGTTCAACACCTTGTGACCCAGGTATTCCGGCAGTCTCTCTCGTTCAACACCTTGTGACCTAGGTATTGGACTACCTAGGTGCACTGACTACAAGGCCCCGTAACTTGATCAGCTAGCCGCAAACTCTAGACAACTCCACAACACATTTCACTGCCACAAACGTATAAGAGAAACGAAAGGAAAGAGGTAAATAATGAAGTACTTAGTGAGGGTTTGGAGTGAGAGAGGTAGAGAGGTGGGAAGAGCGAGGAGGGTCGTCAGTTGAAAGGGAGAGTTTAGAGAGGGGTGGAGGGAGAGGAATAGATAGGTAGAAGTAGAAAAGTAGATAGTAGAAGTAGAAGAGTAGATAGAAGAAGAAATTACTGCCACCATCCATTCTAGACCATTACATACAAGACAAGGAATGGAACTTGTCTGTATCACAATATTCTCAAAGATGTTATCAAGAGGTCAAGATTAGTATGTTCCATCTGTATCATGTACTCATTAAAACCATAAAACCAGTAACCGCAGAGGCT
>WNGS01063697.1:7123-19921 GCA_020271785.1 Procambarus virginalis | reverse complement strand
CTTTCTCACCTCAACTCAAAAACTCTAGGGAACAAAGTTAAAGGACATGAATTAAATAACAAATCATCAATTTTATATTTCACATGAAGTATCATCATTTAAGCAATTCAAATTTAATGTTCAAGATTAATATACAAAGTGAGATCATACTCCAAGAATTGAGAACCCTACGAAACTGTCTGCCCTCTATACATCACACAATCACTTTGTAAACACGATTAAGTCACCTTTACATGCTCAACCACCAAGTGTCTGAGTCTTACGTTGAAATAGAGAGAAGAAGGGGGGGCCGGGCGGGTGGGTCTGAGTTGTCAAGACAGCGCGTCACCTCCCCGTCCGGCCGACACGCCTTTCCGGACGTTCTGGTCCTCGCTCTGTGGCTGCTTGAACCTATTGGCTGTCGCTCCTATCCTCCAGCTCCATCGTATATATTGGGGAACCTAGTAGCTAACTCTGCCTCATAGTAGATAGCCTCCAGGCTCTCTCCAAGCCACTCCTTAAAACGTGGCATGTTTGACGGACCTACCGGCTATCAGGCTACAATTATCAACAGCGGAAAGCAAGAGTGAAAAAATTAAATTGCATGAGCTGACCTAGGTCAACTTGAGGTCATTAACGCTTAGAGGTGGTGAGATTTCAGGCCGACACAATTGGCGCCTATCAAATCCTTGTCTGTGACTCATGAACTATGTGTATGTATTAAATAAAAACTAAACCAAACACATTTACTGTGTGTTACACTACCCTCTCCAACCACCACCAACAATGTGGTTGCTACCACCTTCCCAGACCACTCACCAACAGTGTGGTTTACACCTCCCCAGACACTCCCAACAGTGTGGGTGTTCTACCACCTCCCCAGACCACCACCAAACAATGTTGTTGTCTACCACCCTCCCCAGACCCCACACACAGTGTATGTGTTCTACCACCTTCCAGCCACCAGCCAACAGTGTGGTTCTACCACCTTCCCAGACCACCACCACAGTGTGGTTCTACACACCTCTCCAGACCACCACTACCACCAAAGACATTGAAAAACTACAGAACAGATGTCAACAAAGTTTTCCGGATTGGGCAGCAGAACAATAACATGATGTTTAACAAGTGGATAAATGTTCATGTATCAGGTACAGGCAAAAATGAAGAATTGAAACATAATACAGGTAACAAAACACAATCGGAATCTGTCCTCATAGTATAAAAACAGCATATGACAAGGATTGGGACATAAGTGACTGTCAGCACGATCTAACGTTAGGGAGCATAACCAACAATATTGCGTAGCCAGAAAAATGATCTGATGGTTACGAGAACTTTCAAATCCGGGATCCCATCACATGGTTGTAAAACTTGAATCACTTGTGCTTGTCCCGTCATCGAGTACTGCCTAAGTACTCAATTCCCCCTTCAGAGCAGAGAGATTGCTGAAATAGAGGGAATACAGAGAACATATACGGCACGCATAGACGGAGATATAAACAGCGAAAATTATTTGGGATCGTCTCAAAACTCTCAAATGTATCTCTCTGAGAAAGGAGACGAGGGAGGATACCAAATAAATATACACTGGAAAATATCTGGCACGGGCCACTAGTACCAAATTGCACAGTAAAATAACAACGTACTGGAGTGAATGATATGGAAGAAAATGCAAGATTGATCCAAGTGAAAGGTGCAGCTAGGTGCCATCAGGCACTAGAGAGCACTGTAAAACCCCAATCGAGAGGTCCAGTGAAGAGCAGATGGTGCCATAGGCAAATCTAGGAGAAACAATGTCATAAAATCAGAACTACCAGTGAAGAGCAGGATTCGTGTGCCATAGGTACAGTCAGAGAACACTGTATAACATCAGCGTGTCCCGTTGTTCAAGTCCTCCCAGCGACTATAAGAAATATTGCCGGAACAACCGTGTGGACATCTTCACGAGGAGAAAACTGGACTGTTTTCTACCACGATGAAGCTTTCGGACCAGCGGATGCATGTGGTGGGTATTGTGCGCGCCTGCGGCGCCGACTCCAAGAACAGCCTAGTTGGGACCAGCTATCTCACAGTCGAGACTGGCTTGGGCGGCGGGCCTTGGGGAGTATAGTAACTACTCCAGAACCCCACAAGCAAGGTATAATGTGGATCAACACAGGTATCAAGCAGGTGAACCACCACCAACAGTGTGTTCTACCACCTCCCAACACCAACTTATATTAATAATTGGAAGAGATAAGTTGTAACACCAAGAGCCTGGTGGTTGATGGTGTCACTGATGGTGGTAGGTGGTGGTTGATGGTGTCACTGATGGTGGTAGGTGGTGGTTGATGGTGTCACTGGTGGTGGTAGGTGGTGGTTGATGGTGTCACTGATGGTGGTAGGTGGTGGTTGATGGTGTCACTGATGGTGGTAGGTGGTGGTTGATGGTGTCACTGATGGTGGTAGGTGGTGGTTGATGGTGTCACTGATGGTGGTAGGTGGTGGTGGTTGATGGTGTCACTGGTGGTGGTGGTGGTTGATGGTGTCACTGATGGTGGTAGGTGGTGGTGGTTGATGGTGTCACTGGTGGTGGTTGATGGTGTCACTGATGGTGGTGGTAGGTGGTGGTTGATGGTGTCACTGATGGTGGTGGTAGGTGGTGGTTGATGGTGTCACTGATGGTGGTGGTAGGTGGTGGTTGATGGTGTCACTGATGGTGGTGGTAGGTGGTGGTTGATGGTGTCACTGATGGTGGTAGGTGGTGGTGGTTGATGGTGTCACTGATGGTGGTAGGTGGTGGTGGTTGATGGTGTCACTGGTGGTGGTTGATGGTGTCACTGGTGGTGGTAGGTGGTGGTGGTTGATGGTGTCACTGATGGTGGTAGGTGGTGGTGGTTGATGGTGTCACTGATGGTGGTAGGTGGTGGTTGATGGTGTCACTGGTGGTGGTAGGTGGTGGTTGATGGTGTCACTGGTGGTGGTAGGTGGTGGTTGATGGTGTCACTGGTGGTGGTAGGTGGTGGTGGTTGATGGTGTCACTGATGGTGGCAGGTGGTGGTGGTTGATGGTGTCACTGGTGGTGGTAGGTGGTGGTTGATGGTGTCACTGATGGTGGTAGGTGGTGGTGGTTGATGGTGTCACTGGTGGTGGTGGTAGGTGGTGGTTGATGGTGTCACTGATGGTGGCAGGTGGTGGTGGTTGATGGTGTCACTGGTGGTGGTAGGTGGTGGTGGTTGATGGTGCCACTGGTGGTGGTAGGTGGTGGTTGATGGTGTCACTGATGGTGGCAGGTGGTGGTGGTTGATGGTGTCACTGATGGTGGTGGTAGGTGGTGGTTGATGGTGTCACTGATGGTGGGTGGTTGATGGTGTCACTGATGGTGGTAGGTGGTGGTGGTTGATGGTGTCACTGATGGTGGTGGTAGGTGGTGGTTGATGGTGCCACTGGTGGTGGTAGGTGGTGGTTGATGGTGTCACTGATGGTGGTGGTAGGTGGTGGTTGATGGTGTCACTGATGGTGGTAGGTGGTGGTGGTTGATGGTGTCACTGATGGTGGTAGGTGGTGGTGGTTGATGGTGTCACTGATGGTGGTGGTAGGTGGTGGTTGATGGTGTCACTGATGGTGGGTGGTTGATGGTGTCACTGATGGTGGTAGGTGGTGGTGGTTGATGGTGTCACTGGTGGTGGTAGGTGGTGGTGGTTGATGGTGCCACTGGTGGTGGTAGGTGGTGGTTGATGGTGTCACTGATGGTGGTAGGTGGTGGTTGATGGTGTCACTGGTGGTGGTAGGTGGTGGTGGTTGATGGTGCCACTGGTGGTGGTAGGTGGTGGTTGATGGTGTCACTGATGGTGGTAGGTGGTGGTTGATGGTGTCACTGATGGTGGTGGTAGGTGGTGGTTGATGGTGTCACTGATGGTGGTAGGTGGTGGTGGTTGATGGTGTCACTGATGGTGGTGGTTGATGGTGTCACTGATGGTGGGTGGTTGATGGTGTCACTGATGGTGGTAGGTGGTGGTGGTTGATGGTGTCACTGGTGGTGGTAGGTGGTGGTTGATGGTGCCACTGGTGGTGGTAGGTGGTGGTTGATGGTGTCACTGATGGTGGTGGTAGGTGGTGGTTGATGGTGTCACTGATGGTGGGTGGTAGGTGGTGGTTGATGGTGTCACTGATGGTGGTAGGTGGTGGTGGTTGATGGTGTCACTGATGGTGGTAGGTGGTGGTTGATGGTGTCACTGGTGGTGGTAGGTGGTGGTTGATGGTGCCACTGATGGTAGGTGGTGGTTGATGGTGTCACTGATGGTGGTGGTAGGTGGTGGTTGATGGTGTCACTGATGGTGGTAGGTGGTGGTTGATGGTGTCACTGATGGTGGTAGGTGGTGGTTGATGGTGTCACTGGTGGTGGTAGGTGGTGGTTGATGGTGTCACTGATGGTGGTAGGTGGTGGTTGATGGTGTCACTGGTGGTGGTAGGTGGTGGTTGATGGTGTCACTGATGGTGGTAGGTGGTGGTTGATGGTGTCACTGGTGGTGGTAGGTGGTGGTTGATGGTGCCACTGATGGTAGGTGGTGGTGGTTGATGGTGTCACTGGTGGTGGTAGGTGGTGGTGGTTGATGGTGTCACTGATGGTAGGTGGTGGTGGTTGATGGTGTCACTGGTGGTGGTAGGTGGTGGTTGATGGTGTGTCTGATGGTGGTAGGTGGTGGTTGATGGTGTCACTGATGGTGGTAGGTGGTGGTTGATGGTGTCACTGGTGGTGGTAGGTGGTGGTTGATGGTGTCACTGATGGTGGTAGGTGGTGGTTGATGGTGTCACTGGTGGTGGTATGTGGTGGTTGATGGTGTCACTGATGGTGGTAGGTGGTGGTTGATGGTGTCACTGGTGGTGGTAGGTGGTGGTTGATGGTGCCACTGATGGTAGGTGGTGGTGGTTGATGGTGTCACTGGTGGTGGTAGGTGGTGGTGGTTGATGGTGTCACTGATGGTACGTGGTGGTGGTTGATGGTGTCACTGGTGGCGGTAGGTGGTGGTTGATGGTGTGTCTGATGGTGGTAGGTGGTGGTTGATGGTGTCACTGATGGTGGTGGTAGGTGGTGGTTGATGGTGTCACTGATGGTGGTAGGTGGTGGTTGATGGTGTCACTGGTGGTGGTAGGTGGTGGTTGATGGTGCCACTGGTGGTGGTAGGTGGTGGTTGATGGTGTCACTGATGGTGGTGGTAGGTGGTGGTTGATGGTGTCACTGGTGGTGGTAGGTGGTGGTTGATGGTGCCACTGGTGGTGGTAGGTGGTGGTTGATGGTGTCACTGGTGGTGGTAGGTTGTGGTGGTTGATGGTGTCACTGGTGGTGGTAGGTGGTGGTGGTTGATGGTGTCACTGATGGTGGTAGGTGGTGGTTGATGGTGTCACTGATGGTGGTAGGTGGTGGTGGTTGATGGTGTCACTGATGGTGGTAGGTGGTGGTTGATGGTGTCACTGATGGTGGTAGGTGGTGGTTGATGGTGTCACTGATGGTGGTAGGTGGTGGTTGATGGTGTCACTGATGGTGGTAGGTGGTGGTGGTTGATGGTGTCACTGATGGTGGTAGGTGGTGGTTGATGGTGTCACTGGTGGTGGTTGATGGTGTCACTGGTGGTGGTAGGTGGTGGTGGTTGATAGTGTCACTGATGGTGGTGGTAGGTGGTGGTTGATGGTGTCACTGATGGTGGTAGGTGGTGGTTGATGGTGTCACTGATGGTGGTAGGTGGTGGTTGATGGTGTCACTGATGGTGGTGGTAGGTGGTGGTTGATGGTGTCACTGATGGTGGTAGGTGGTGGTGGTGGTTGATGGTGTCACTGATGGTGGTGGTAGGTGGTGGTTGATGGTGTCACTGATGGTGGTAGGTGGTGGTGGTTGATGGTGTCACTGATGGTGGTAGGTGGTGGTGGTTGATGGTGTCACTTATGGTGGTAGGTGGTGGTGGTTGATGGTGTCACTGATGGTGGTAGGTGGTGGGGTTGATGGTGTCACTGATGGTGTGGTGGTAGATGGTGTCCGTGATGGTGGTAGATGGTGTCCCTGTTGGTGGTGGTGGTGTTTGATGGTGTCCCTGATGGTGGTGGTGGTAGATGGTGTCCTTGATGGTGGTAGATGGTGTCCCTGATGGTGGTGGTAGATGGTGTCCTGATGGTGGTGGTGGTAGATGGTGTCCATGATGGTGGTAGATGGTGTCACTGATGGTGGTAAATGGTGTCCCTGATGGTGGTGGATGGTGTCCCTGATGGTGGTATGGTGGTAGATGGTGTCCCTGATGGTGGTAGATGGTGTCCCTGATGGTGGTGGATGGTGTCCCTGATGGTGGTAGTGGTGGTAGATGGTGTCCCTGATGGTGGTAGATGGTGTCCCTGATGGTGGTAGATGGTGTCCCTGTTGGTGGTAGATGGTGTCCCTGATGGTGGTAGATAGTGTTCTTGATAGTCTTGGTGGTGGTAGATAGTGTCCTTGATAGTGCTGGTGGTATATGATGTCACTAGTAATAGTGGTGGTGGTAGTGGTGGTAACGTTGTGAGGAGGAGTGGAGGACGACTAGTGGTGGTGGTGGTGGTGGTGGTGGTGGTGGTGGTAACGTTGTGAGGGAGGAGTGGAGGACGACTAGTGGTGGTGGTAACGTTGTGAGGAGGAGTGGAGGATGACTAGTGTGTGTGGGGTGGTGGTGGTGGTGGTGGTAACGTTGTGAGGGAGGAGTGGAGGACGACTAGTGGTGGTGGTGGTGGTGGTGGTGGTGGTAACGTTGTGAGGGAGGAGTGGAGGACGACTAGTGGTAGTGGTGGTGGTGTGGTGGTGGTGGTGGTGGTAACGTTGTGAGGGAGGAGTGGAGGACGACTAGTGGTGGTGGTGGTGGTGGTGGTGGTGGTGGTGGTGGTGGTGGTGGTAACGTTTGTGAGGGAGGAGCGGAGGACGACTAGTGGTGGTGGTGGTGGTGGTGGTGGTGGTGGTGGTGGTGGTAACGTTGTGAGGGAGGAGTGGAGGACGACTAGTTGGTGGTGGTGGTGGTGGTGTGGTGGTGGTAACGTTGTGAGGGAGGAGTGGAGGACGACTAGTGGTGGTGGTGGTGGTGGTGGTGGTAACGTTGTGAGGGAGGAGCGGAGGACGACTAGTGGTGGTGTTGGTGTGGTGGTGGTGGTAACGTTGTGAGGGAGGAGTGGTGGTGGTTGGTGGTGGTGGTGGTGTGGTAACGTTGTCAGGGAGGAGCGGAGGACGACTAGTGTGGTGGTGGTGGTGGTGGTGGTGGTGGTGGTAACGTTGTGAGGGAGGAGCGGAGGACGACTAGTGGTGGTGGTGGTGGTGGTGGTGGTGGTAACGTTGTGAGGGAGGAGCGGAGGACGACTAGTGGTGGTGGTGGTGGTGGTGGTGGTGGTGGTGGTAACGTTGTGAGGGAGGAGTGGAGGATGACTAGTGGTGGTGGGGTGGTGGTGGTAACGTTGTGAGGGAGGAGTGGAGGACGACTAGTGGTGGTGGTGGTGGTGGTGGTTGTAACGTTGTGAGGGAGGAGTGGAGGACGACTAGTGTTGGTGGTGGTGGTGGGTGGTGTGGTGGTGGTAACGTTGTGAGGGAGGAGTGGAGGAAGACTAGTGGTAGTGGTGGTGGTGGTGGTGGTGGTAACGTTGTGAGGGAGGAGTGGAGGACGACTAGTGGTGGTGGTGGTGGTGGTGGTAACGTTGTGAGGGAGGAGTGGAGGATGACTAGTGGTGGTGGGGGTGTGGTGGTGGTGGTGGTGGTGGTAGTGGTGGTGGTGGTGGTAACGTTGTGAGGGAGGAGTGGAGGACGACTAGTGGTGGTGGTGGTGGTGGTGGTAACGTTGTGAGGGAGGAGTGGAGGACGACTAGTGGTGGTGGTGGTGGTGGTGGTGGTGGTAACGTTGTGAGGGAGGAGCGGAGGACGACTAGTGGTGGTGGTGGTGGTGGTGGTGGTGACGTTGTGAGGGAGGAGCGGAGGACGACTAGTGGTGGTGGTGGTGGTGGTGGTGGTGGTGGTGATGGTGGTAACGTTGTGAGGGAGGAGCGGAGGACGACTAGTGGTGGTGGTGGTGGTGGTAACGTTGTGAGGGAGAGCGGAGGACGACTAGTGGTGGTGGTGGTGGTTGTGGTGGTGTGGTGGTGGTGGTACGTTGTGAGGGAGGAGTGGAGGATGACTAGTGGTGGTGGNTGTGTGTGTGTGTGTGTGTGTGTGTGTGTGTGTGTGTGTGTGTGTGCCTGACCTCTTGTCGTATACTTCAAAGTTCACAAAGTGAATACATATACCTCTGCCTATCACTACGGGCTATTCATGCCCGTGCCACCTCTCGGGAAACCTACTATTCCTCAATCAATCAATCTATACCTTAAATTAGCTTCTTGACAAGCGCCTCGACCCCCGCTAGAACAAGCACCTGGTACACGAGGTCGATATGTGGGCAAACGGATACATATGTGGGGAACCGGATACATATGTGGGCAACCGGATACATATGTGGGCAACCGGATACATATGTGGGCAACCGGATACATTCTTCCATTTGTACCAATATACCAATTTCCACAGTGCTGTTATCCGAAATATCCCATGTATGAAGCGCATATTGGCCACAGGAGTGGTGACCTAACCGTAACTGGAACTTCCGTATGTCAAAAAAATTTCATTATAGAAGGATAATAATTAACAGGCAACAGTATTCATAATGACTATTTACTTGAAGTAAAAAAAATAAATAAAGTGATAATTCCATTTAAATTTAATTTTAGATTTATTTTCATTCCAATTCCATTCAGATTTTAATTATAAATCGATTTTCATTCAAATTACATTAAATTTAATTTTAAAAGTGACATTAATAATAATAATAATAATAATAATAATAATAATAATAATAATAATAATAATAATAATAATAATAAATAATAATAATAATAATAAAAATAATTACAATCATAACTACACAATAACAAACACAGCAACAATAGCGACAACAATCAACTTGTCTTCTTTATACCAGTAACAATAACCAAATAGCCCATCCGGACACTCACCCACGCGGCCGTTTAGCAGAGCATCCATGTCCGTTATTTGGTAAATGTGCGTTAATCGGCGGGGCTTTAGCGAAATAATTAGGGTGACACCTGGCCTGACCGAGCCAGAGCGGCCGTCCGCTTGAGTTATGGCCTCCACCGGCAAAAACATGATTTGGGCAGCGCCAGAGGGACAAAAAAATGTATTTGTTTTGTGGGGTGTGTTGGGTGTTGTGTTGGCCATGAGTGTGTATTAATTTGATTTGCTATTGTTTTGCTCGTGGGTTTTCTTTACACTTTTCACGGTGACTTTCATTCTTGTCCAGATGTAAAGTTATTTGGAGTGATTAACTTTGTTTTGGTACCATAGACTTACTGCTAGTTCCAGAGGATTTTATATATTGGTAACTCTTTGGACTTGATATACTGGTAACTCTTTGGACTTGATATACTGGTAACTCTTCGGACTTGATATACTGGTAACTCTTTGGACTTGATATACTGGTAACTCTTCGGACTTGATATACTGGTAACTCTTCGGACTTGATATACTGGTAACTCTTTGGACTTGATATACTGGTAACTCTTCGGACTTGATATACTGGTAACTCTTCGGACTTGATATACTGGTAACTCTTCGGACTTGATATACTGGTAACTCTATGAACTTGATATTCTGGCAACTCTATGGACTCCCAATAGAGTCTGGGACGTCCCATCTATTTTCCCTCCATCCCATCCGAAATCCTTTGGGATTTGGGGATGGGACGAGGGGAAAGGAATGGTCCCCCAACCACTTGGACGGTCGGGAATTAAACGCCGACCTGCATAAAGCGAGACCGTCGCCCTGCCGTCCACCTCAAGTGGTTGGGCACTTTATTCGTGTTTGAGTGTTTGTGTGGGGAATTGTGTTTGTGTGTGTGTTTCAATGTTGTGGGAGGAGGAGGGGGAAGAGGATTATTTTTGTATGTGTTTGAATAAGATTGTTATCATGATATTGCTTAGTTATCTGCTCCATAGTTCTGCAACGCCATTTCCAAACAAATATTTGCCAATGTACCTTGTAAATCAGAACTTATATAACTTTAGTCAACTATTTCCCTGTTTCGATTTGTTAATAGTTTCTTTACTTTACATTTACATCCCGTTTGTAAACGGGATGTAAATACCTCTTCTCTATTTACACTTTTATCTATGTTTATCTCTATGTAAACACTCTTCTCACCCGATTGCTCACCTCAATCATGTTTCCACCTGTTCTATACCTGTTTTAGAGAATAAATTGAGTTATCTTGGGTTCTCTGCAGGAATGGTTCCAATTTCAACTCGTCCGCTCAACTACTAGATCGCGTTTTGTACGTTCTGGAAACCAACGTTAACTAGCTAACCAATATCCACGTTTTCTGTGAACTGGAGAGATAGGTTAGGTGGGTTGCTTGGGTTCATACGATACTAGTTATGTTATGAGGTTAGATTTTATACGTAACAGTAGATCAAGAGAACACGGACTGCCTGTTTTCCGTGACTGGCAATCTTTTTCCGATTACTTGTGAGAGAGAATTTGCATCCATTCTGTAGTTAGGAGCCCCAAACTACCCTTCCAGATCGTTTTCTCTAGTCGTCACTGGTAGGTAGTTTCTCTTCACTGTGAATTCTGCCTCTTTAGTCACCTGTCGCCTGTCCCCATCACCTTACACTTCTTTGTGTTGAGCTCTAGTATCCATTTCTCAGACCATCTCTTCAGCATAAGTCATTTAGGGGAATCTTACAACTTTTATGTCATTGTAGATAACTCATTTACATATGAAAGATGGTTCCAGGACTGATCCCTAAGATACTCCCTTTGTTACGCTACGCCAGACCGACTTTCTATCTCTCACTGTGACTCTCTGACTTCTGTCTGTTAGGTAACTCCTACTAAAGATAAGTGTTTTTTTCGCTTGTTCCCGTCTGCAAATTTCTTTCAGTATACAATAACTTTAATCAATTATTTTTATATATGGAAATGCTAGGGTGCCTGATAGCTGGGTGGACAGCGCTTAGGATTTGTAGTCCTGAAGTTCCGGGTTCGATCCCGGTGGAGGCGGAGACAAATGGGCAAAATGTTTCTTTCACCCTGATGCCCCTGTTATCTAGCAGTAAATAAGTACCTGGGAGTTAGACAGCTGCTATGGGCTGCTTCCCGGGGGGGGTAACAAAAAGGAGGCCTGGTCGAGGACCGGGCCGCGGGGACGCTAAGCCCCGGATAATCCTAATATCCGGGCTAATATCATAATATAATGATATTATATTATGATAATAATTACCCCCGGATAATCATTATATCCGGGATAATCATTCGCCCCGCTAATTTTCTCAAGATAACCTCAAGACAAGAAGATACAATGCATAAATATAATGATCAGTTTTATTATGCCATTGTTAATACTTTTCTTTGGATATGGAAAATATTCTTTAAATTTTGTAACCTACATCAATTACAATTGTAAAACCAATTCAGATTTTTTTCCATTAATAAATTGAACTGTCAAATGTATTATTTTGTGCATTTAAGTTCTTTTGTTTTACGTTATTTAACATTACTTTTTCCCAACCCTTTTTTTTGTAAACACTATTGTGTTCCATCTTTTATATTTATATTTTTTCCCCAGGATTCGCGTGCCTGAGCACATCCGCGCGTTTCGCCTTTTCCAGTCACTGGGAAAGTCACTTAAAAACCCAACACAGTATTCTGATATTTATTTTCCTAGGAAAAAGAATATGGAAGCACAGCCAAGGGCTATTAGTATTTATATAATATACTTAGAGAAGGATATTGATTGTATATGGATTACTTTGCGGTTATATATATATATATATAATATATATATATATATATATATATATATATATATATATATATATATGTATATATATATATATATGTATATATATATATATATATATATATATATATATATATATATATATATATATATATATATATATACATATATATATACAAATGACCCGACTAGATTCGATCTTGCAATAGCATGGCTCATCCCTCTGGCGTACACAGTATTAATGCCACTATGCCAGCGATTGCCTATAAGGGTTGGTGGATCCAAGAGCTCCCTACATGTGCTTTGTGACAAACCATTCCCCGGCAACACTCGTGGTATGATTTGGACAAAGTTTTTCATCAAATCCAGGTGCATGCTGGGGTCGCACCGAACCTACAAATGTTTAAGGAAACGTAAATGGTTCCCCCTCCCCCTCAAGTTATAAAGCACCTTTTGACCACGAGTGTTTCCGGGGACTGGTTTGTCATCTGTCATGTAGTGATGCTCCGGGACTAACCAATCCTTATTGGCATAAGTTGATAAGTTGCAATGGGCATATTGGCTCATTAGTGCGGTGTTTCACCTTCACCTCATCCTCGGCTATATATGCGGCAGCAAAAGAATGATAATACCCACATTACGGGCTATTCATGCCCGTGCCATCTCTTGGGTGGCTTAATCTTTATCAATCAATCAATCAATGATAATATATATCATTGATAATGTTAAAATTGGTAAATAATTAATTAAAATAATGATAATAATTAATAATGTTAAAGGAATTACCGAAATGCATCTCTTAGCGTCAGGCCAATGAAACTGTAAAAAAACCTTTGGATTGTTAATGTTCAACTTCATTTCAACTGGAGAAAAACAAAAGAAAAATAGTGAAGATTTGCGGTAATATCATTGATCTTACCTTTTCTGTCATATTCAATAATATATACATATATATATATATATATATATATATATATATACACATACATAA